>JAWWEQ010006211.1:0-50896 GCA_035583055.1 Torymus tubicola
TCGAGGAATCAATATTGTCTTACAAACCAAAGATAAAATTAAAGCGTTTTTCGCTTACTTTTATAATTTTTTCTGTTTGTTTTTGTAAGATATTTACAGAGTAATCACAGAGTGAAAAAAAATATTGTTCACTTTATTTATTATTTATTTACTATGAAGCGTTAAAATAGGATGTTATATAAATTTAAAGTGTAACTAAAAAAAGTAAAATTTTTATATAGAATCAATTCTCAAGTGAGTAGCCCCTCGGCTTATAGTCTGTCGGACTCGACCAATCCCAAACGTTTAATTTGGCTAGAGAGATTCCAATAATTCATTAGCAACCACCGACTCTCTTCTTATAAGCACAATTCCGACTTAACCTTTTAAAACCAAACCATAAGCCCCTGACCAACTACATATCCACCACGAGAACCCATCAAACTAAAAAAACGTCTAAAGAAGGCGGATCGATATCCACGTCTATGTCTATGTGTGTGTAGCTCGTCAACCCGAGACTGTAAACATACCCATATTATATACGAAAGAGGCAACATGCGCGTCGGTATATCACACGCACGCGACATGACATTCTCCCCTCACTCTTTCTTTCTTTCCCCCGACACACCTCGTTAGTCGCGGAAAGGTCGACTAATTATAAGCACGAGAGGTCGGCTAATAAGCAAATGATGCGCGAGAGAAGAGACACGGAAAACGACGGATATATATAATAACAAACCACTTCTTTTCCCTCCGCGTGTATATATATACACACACACATAGGTACCAGTGTTTTTTGGAGACTGCCTGCGTCTGAAACAAGGGTATATACATCTACCGCATCTTCTGGTTTTTTGTCATTTTGGGAAAAGGTTAGAGAGAGAGAGGATGCTGATGATGCGCGCATATACACGCAGAGCGGATGAACGTAATAACAGTCATTTGGGAGCTGCGAGTTTTCTCTTCTATATACACATACTCGCGTCGAGCGAGCTGGAAAAACTCGTTCTCATGGATTTCTCGGACAAAGTTGGGGAGATTATACGAAGATATGCGGGGGAATGGACGCGTTGATTTTTCGTGTATATATGCGTACGAGCGCGCGCGCGTTTATATTATCCTGGAATTACCGATGATTGTTATTTTATGAGGAACAGTGTATAGCGGTATAATTATTGTCCTTTATGTAAAAAATAAAACAACAAAACAGGCCAATCAATAACCGCGTAAGAGAGTTACTCTCCGGTTATTTTCATTTCCTCTTATAGCTACATAAGGTACATAGTATCGTTTATGTAGACCATCAACTTTTTTCTATATGTATGATGATGATGTATAAATCTAACCCTTATAATATATTAAAATCATTTCCAATGTACCCCTACCACCAGTGCACACAGACACATATATATACACACACATACGAACGTATACCTATATGTCCCACCCACACCTCTTGGCATGCAAATAGCAATCGCGACTCGACGTGGCCCCTTATTACTCACTCGGTATTCACCGCTGCACTCGTCGCGCGTGCACACCTCGCTATAGGCATTACCCACATTCGATGGGTGGCGAAATAGAAAAGAGAGAGAGAGAGAGAGAGGGAAAAATGGTTATAAAGTGCTCGTCGCGTCGTCGCTTCCGTTATCGCGGATACGTGGACGTGTTGCCGAGAAGAAGAGTGAACCGTTAGACGCGACGATGTGGTTTAATATCGTGTGACCAATTCGACGGATCGAGGGTTCCTGGGATTAAACGTGTGTGTGTGTTGGTACAATGGTATAGGGATGTTTTAGAGTCGCAAGTACGGTGGGTTGGTGATTTTGTTGGTTATTAGAGTATTACTATATACTGTATTACACAAATACTGAATAGAATCTTTTTGAGCTGATTTATTACCTGTGGACAGGTACAATAATTCTTATTCGCACGCGCGGTTGAATGTTTATGTGTTTTATATGTATTTAAATGAACGATATGACGTAAGTTTTGTGAATGCTATACTAAACATACGAACTTTGTATATAGAATATAATTCATTTTACACGCTACATAAATGTTGTTTGTAACTATTTACCCACTAAATTTTAATTACATAGAAAATCGTGTTACTAATCATTCCATTTTTGAAAAGTTATATGTCAAAACCTGATTTCACTTTCAGCTATATTCAAGTTTGAGACGGAAATGTCTCTTAAGAATATATATATATATAGTGTTAATTTGCGTCAACGACTTAATTTCTGCATAAAATTTTTTATCCACTGGTTTACGTATATCTGTATATACACACGTCGCGGCAATTAAAGCAGTCATATCATGACACATTGCTAGAGAATTATTTGCGCGAGAAAGATATTTTGAGAAAACTTTTATATAGACGTTACGGAAATTTCGGTGATATCATTGCCGTATATGCAATGAGATTTTTCATTCAGCGAGTTCGAGGAATAATACTGGTAAGGAGAAATGCATTTAATTAGATGATTCAGATCGCATGATGTGCTAGAATATCTACGAATTCTTCTTAATTACCGTGAATAATTGTTGTTCTGAGTAAAGTAGATAAGTCAGTTTATTTAATGAAATGACTGTTTGGGTATCTCGGTATCTTTCATTTTTTTTTATAACTTACGTAAAAAGTGTATCAAGCTTTCATTCAAAGTATAAATGCGAAACATTTTATTTGAATAGTGTTTATACTTTCATCCATAATATTATCAAGGACGTGCATTGAGTTCAGAATTGCTTGACGAGAAGTCTATCATGATTTCTCGAGAAATCCAATAAAAAATATTTCTTGCATCGTAGTTTGTCATCTACAATTCTTTATAAAGCATGCGTCATAAAGTTTTTCTTATTCTTTAAGATAATTCTAATAAAAGTAAACTACTAAAATCGAATTTTAATTGTTTTATATTAATAAAAAAAAACTAATAATATCAGCCTCCAAAACAGCAAACACACACACCGCAATGAAATTTCATCACTCCCTTCGCATTTCTCCCCATAGCCTCTACATACAACCCACCAGCAGCAGCTCCATTCATGTTATACCACCTTCCTACATATATCCTGTAGGAAACTCGCTCTCTCTTCTCTCTTATACACTGAATGAAAATTAGCGAGAACGCGCGCACGCATATAACGACGCGCACACTTGCACGCACGCGCGCGCGCGATAATCGCTGCGAAAAACAACTGCCTCTCTCTCTCTCTCTCTCACTCATTGCCTGCAACACGCGCCTCTTCGAGTTTTTCATCCGTATGCTGTATGCACGGAGATCGAGTAGGGTAGAGGGAGAGAGAGAGAGAGAGAGAGGAAGGGGGCAAAAAACCGGTTCCCCTGGCACTTGCTCGTTTACGCAGGTGTTCCGAGTGAGAGAGAGAGAGAGAGAGATGGAGACGGAACCAGAAAGGAACGAGACAGAGAGAGAGAGAGAAGGAGAGAGGCAATAAAAACGATAGGAAAGAGAGAGAGAAAAGTGGAAAATGTGAGGGGAGATTTCGAGTTGATGGCTGCGTTGTTGTAGGTTTTGAGGATCAGAGAAAGAGAGGGAGAGAGCGGAAGTTGGATGTGGAGAGAAAGATCGGCCTCTGCGTTAAGATTCTTTTCGAATGCAAAGTTCATAAAATATCGTTGTAATAATTGTTCGATGGTAAAAAATAAAGTTTTTTGTGCTTTTATATTTCTAAGCATTAACGAACTATATTACATTTTTTCATACGTGATATGTGCTGTACTAGTAGAAAAATGATAAATATTTTGGGGTTTTCTCAATAGATTATGAAATCATACAATAAAAGGACTTTTTCTTCACTTTGGACACCTATATATATCCATAAAAATTATTTAGTTATACAACAATAAACGTAAAAGTGCTACGCTACACACGCACTAGTCGCAGGTGCATTTGCCTAGCTCACTCCATCACAATTAAAAAGAAAAAGCAAACACGGAGACTTGAGAAAAAAAGGAGGGAAAACTATATATGTAATGGACAGCAAGAGATGATCGCACGCGAAGACGATTCATTGACGCGGCGAAGCTGAATGGTGCATATTACGTGTGGTCGTCGTAACTCACATACATATATACGTATAATATACGCGCAAGGTCGCACACGTACGCCAAGGTGCATGCACGTATATGTCTCTGCGCGGAAAGTTCGATGCGTGTTCGCCACGGCTACGAAATGATCGTTCATTCATTCTCAAGAGAAGAAATATAGTTGAGTTTTGGGAAACCTTGGCTCGTAGAATTGTGTATGGAATGGTAATCCTTTGAATTAGATAAAAAATAAGTTGTTCGGTTTCTTGATGCGTATATTGGTGAACGATTAACTTTTAATAGGAAACTTTTGGGCAATGGATACCTATGGTAAAATTCTCATTTCATCCGATTTTTTTCTTCGGTCCACATTTAACAATGATGAAGGGTCTCGTGATAAAGAGTGACTTATTCACATAATTTTCACTGATTACAGGCGATAATATTGAAAGACATATATGCAAAATGTAATTATCAGGACACATACCTTGCTGATGAGCATATCCTTCTCGTCGAAGTGTCGACCAAACATCTTAGGTGCTTCGCCGGGTATAGGCTCGATCTTGATGCAGACTTCCTGGCCCTTACGCGCCGTTTCCACAGGCTTGTGGTTGAACTCGATGCTCGTCACGATGCCCAAGTCGACGAACTGCAACACGAGAGAGGGAAAGAAAAGAAAGTTGATGAGCGAATTGAATTTCAAACGTTGCGTACGCATGTGTGCGTATGTATTTGTGCGATATATAGATATAGTTGTGGTTATATATGTGGTCATCGAAGTTTTGTTTTTGAGGGAGGGATATGATGGGTTGGTAATGGTGTTGGTTTTTTGGTTTTAGATTATGATGTCTTAATACGAGTCGTTGGTAGATGTATAAGGTATAGGTATAAAGGATTCTCGAATTTTCGGATTTTTTATTGTACTGCAGTTATGATAAATATAATTATATAGAGGTTCAGTAGTTAGATATATCTTCTTGAGAATAAAAATACAAAAATTATATTTATAAAATATATAGGATATTGCATAAGGTGTCTCGAACATTCTTATTTTCTTTTTACCACATTAGAAGAGCTGCAATCAACGCTTTGCACGTCCTACCGTGAGCCAATCAAATTTTATAACATTCATTTCGGATCAACCAATCACAAACATTAGAGGTGACAATCTGAAGTCTATCTTTTTTGGTGTGTCATCATACATACCAATTGTCGAAAAAAAATACATAAATATACTGATAGAAAAAAATATAGAGAAAACTCCGCATGATTTCTGATAATTTGGCAATATCAACCAAAAATACATATTTTTCCACTAAAACGTAGTAAAAGTTATACGAGACTCGTAATAAAAATTATTATATTTCTATGGGAAAAAGTTGTCTAATATTGTCAAATCACTAGACAACGTGGAAATTTTTCTCTACATTTTTCTATCGGCATAACTATACCAAAACAACAAATACCCAAAGATACACAAACCCAAGCCATTTTGGCTAACAAACCATTCACCTTATTCCCAACACACACACATAATAAAAAACGATACACCACTTCCTGAAATACCTATTTACCAACGATTCTCAACCCCTCCCACATATCATTCCCTTTTATACCCATCTTATAACCATCAAAAACTATATATATATATAAAACCACACAAACCCACACACCTTCTCTATGGTCGCGCGCGCGTGCGACGAGCAATTAGAGGGGTTTGCTCCTCGTTCTCTTCTTCCTCGCGAGAGAGACAAAAGGACATTCGCGCGTGCACAGACATACGAGAGAAAGCTCGAGTGGGCGACCTGTGAGGTATGTAAAAAGGGATATACGCCGCGCGCGCGCACACACGCACATGTACGAGACGCGAGTGAAGAGAATGGAGAACGAGAGACAACGTGGGTTTATATATGCGAACGAGACGTTATAACGTCCTCAGCCCACATGGATATAGTGTATGTGTATATATATGTGCGAGTAGTGAATGATCGGTTTTGGTATTTTGAGATATATATATATATTATATTTGAAATTGTATATATAGGAAAAATAAAAAAGTAAAAGTAATAATTTCAGTGTTCTCTGAAAATGGAAATTCTACCGATATCTTTGAAAGTAAAACGAACTCGTCACTCTAGAATCAAATCAACAGGTACAATTTACTGATTATTTTTTTCGAACCTATACCAGGGTTCCAAACAAATCCGTTAAAAACGTTAAGATTCCCAACGTCTGCGCGCTCGAGTATACATATATGCATATAAAATTACCTAAGCGCCGCGCTATAACACGAGACCACGACACACGGCCAAAATTAAAAATCGTTACGCGTATAGTCGGGCGCAGCGAAATTCTTGCATAAAACGATTACACCGCGCTCGCGCGCCAACGCGCGACTTTCAGCTCTCGCGCCCACATATATATGTCGCCTTAAACATACACGCTTCTATATATATACCCATAGATACAAAACAGAATCGGTGTGAACTTCTTTACAGGTCTCTTTGTTTCTCTCACCTAATGGTTAGAAATTGAAACACGAAATGTGCACTTCACTATACGCTTCATCACTTCACCTTCCCAAAAAAATACTACCTAAACTTCACTCGACAATATCTATCCTCGTCATGCGGTGTATATATATAAAACCGGATCCCAGATCAATTCGTCGAGGTCTTTTTTTTCTTCTTTTTCTTATTCCTCATCTCTTCCGCGGAAAAGCTTACAACGCGAGAAGTGTAACAACATTCCCCGTGCGTACACAAGCGGAGATCCGTCGTCTTGAGCGTTCGCGTGGGGGCCCATAACACACACACTACGGCTGCACCTTGGCTGTGTGCCCACGCGGGAGAGAGAGAGCGTCGTTCGTTACTTTTTTACGCAGAGAGAGAGAGAGAGAAGGAAGAGAACCGCGTGGGTGGGTGTAGTCGGTGCGAATGATGAAGAGAAAAAAAGCCAAGGATCATGGATGTGTGGGTATGCATAAGATGTAGCTACTACTTGTGTGTAGCTCTCGTTATGGAGTTGATGTAGTTTAGGATTTTGAGGTGATAAATAGGTGGTATAGGTGTACGTTTGATCCGTTAGTTTTAGTTCTATATATATACCGCTTTTTTATAGGATGTAAAAATATATCTATGCTATAATGACCTATAAGGAAGTAGTACAGGATAAACGCCAATAAAGCTCGCAATAAGCAATAATATCGGCCGTATAAACGAATGATTCAGATGACCCTTTTAAATAAAACTCATCAATATAATAGCATATACATCTCCGACCATATTCCGTATATACAACCACCCAACTCCTCCTAAATATATTACAACCCTACATCCTTATACACACATACATACTGCAAGATAACCACTATAGCAAAAGGCCTGTCGCACCTCCCAACGTGAATATAAATAAATTATGTACATATCCGCGGCGCGCGCGACCACCGAAGAGATTGGAAATTGGACCGGAAGCTAATTAATTCGACTGCAGTCGCGCTCTGCGGAGCAGCCTCCGTGTCAATTATAGCAACGGCGAACCGCGCTCGTATATATATAAATATTTTTAAACAAAATCAATCGATCGGTCGCGGAAGGTGCGCGCAAGCGGGAGAGAGACGCGACCGATTGGGATATCCGTCGCGGATGACATTTTTGTATAAAAGCGAGACCGGGGCCTCGCGGGATCTAAATGTATAAAAGTAATTTCGCGATGTTCTTTTTTTAAAGAGGACTCGAGGCTGTTACTGCTCTTGTTTTTTCCTGGTTGCGCGTTGTCGTATAAGGGATATAGTGTCGTTGTTTAAGGTTATATTAAATTAAAAGAATATTATATTATTTGGTATATAACGTGAGGAGATTTATTTCAAGTATATATTATGTGGATTGTGATAGACGTATATATACACCTGAAATATATATAGAAGCGTGTGTCAGGTGCGTGTCTAAATTTACGAAGTTGTCTGATTTTCAAAGCACCGTGGTATATCGTCACACGTAGATTTCTTCCTCATAATTCTCTCTACACTCGTGTATATTTCTTATAAAGAAAAAGTTAGACAAGCCACACGAGTGTCAATAAACTATCTATCTATACTATATATAACCGCTATACACGATGTCTCGCAGCATCCAATATACACATACCCGTAAATATCAAACACCTTTATACACGTTCTCTCTCTCTTTCTAATGCTTTATCTCTTCGATGATCTCTCGGTCGCGTGACAACTCACCCATACCGCTTATACAAATTACTTAGAATACATCGCACGGTTGTACCACTTATATGCACTATACAGAGCCCACTGAAAACTCCCTTGTAGGGGTGTGTGCTATATATACGTTGTTTCCGGCACAAAGCGAACGAACGAACGAAAGAGGGAAAAAACGAGGCGTGCGAGGAAAAAAAATATGTATAAAAGAAGTTCGGAGAAAAAGAAGAGAGAGAGGGAGTAAAAGGAGTTGGACGTAGATGGAATGCGCGTGACCCTGCGGGGGGGCCTAAGGAAATTTCGACTGTAAATTTGTTTTGTCACACGACGGTGAATGATAAAGATGATGGTGGGGAGGATGTGTGTATAGAGAAAGAGAAGAAGTTTTATACACGCCAGTCGCCGTCGTCGTTATCGACGCGCCCGTATGCTCACAAACGACTTTAGGCTCGTGTTCTTTTTTTATTTTCGGATCTTTTATTGTCGCACTATAAATTACAATGGAAATTCAATCGTTCCTATTTTTTTTTATCACTTGTGTCATCTTTTTTTTTGCATGTACAAGAACATTAACAAATTTTAAAAAAAGTTGAAATATCTATATTACCGCGCGTTAACCCTAACCTCCAAAACTTACTATCCCGCTCAAAAAACCCCCCTATCGGCCATCAATTTGAAAAAAAAAAAAAAATAAAAAATATCATTCCATCAACACTAATAAAGACAACACGAGAGCGAGTATATACGAGAGACAGCAATTATATATCCAGGCACAAGGTGCCCGCCTAAAGCCAGGTAGCCGTCTGTCATTTACATATATATATACCCCCTCTATATATATATCCACCTTCGAAATTGAATGGCGAGTCCCCTCGAAAATTACACGCTCTCGTCCTCTCTCTCTCTCTCTTTGCTAAAATCGCCCACCGAGCGGACGAGGGAGAGGACAAAAGGAGGAATAGAGCAAGCGGACGCATCCCTCGAGTGCACTCTCTTGAAGGGGCCCAATTTTCGAGAGAAGAGAGAAAAGAGAGAGAGGGAGAAAAGAAACGAGCTAAGCGCCGATCGACCGGACAATAGCGAACGATTCTACGTATCCATGCGTGGAAGACTCGGAGACCATAGGCACAAACGATATTTCTGTCACATATATATGCCGTTTTCCATGGTGTTTCTTTTTGCATTATATTTACTTTTTTTTATGCCTGCAGTAGAGGGTGCAAGGCGACACAGCAGCGTGTCTCTATTCGCGAATGATTGCTCTCGAATTAATTATATTAAATCAAAATGCAATGCTATGACGTTAATATATAATCACATTCCTTTTTTTCTCACTTCTATATTTTGTCATATTTTTTCGTACCTCGTATAACCTTAATATTATATTTATATATATATATAGGTGTATACCTTCGCTTTGCTTATAAAGTAACATTGAAAATCCAATTCCCACTGAACCCCCTACATATATATACAACACTACCATCTCGATCTACATGCCCACACCTACATTTTCCCTGCTCCACCTTTACTCCACTCCCTCTGCATCACTATTTTCCTCACCCTCATCTCACGTCCCCTCTCGTTCCAGCATTATTACCATATATACATTTGCAGGTGCAGCACACTACCAAGCACGACACGGACGCAGAGGGAGGGAGCAGCAGTGAGGAAGAGATCCTCTCTTTCTATCTTGAACGCGCAGTCGCAGCAGCAGCAGCAGCACCTGGTCTGGTCGCTTCCTCACCATCAGCTTTGCAGAGAGACAGAGAACCTGTCTTACTCTTTCTCTCTCTCTCTCTCTCTCGTTCGTTCTCCCTTCCTTCTTCTCTTCCATTCATAAATTTCACCCCGGTGCAGGAGAGGGGAAAAAAGGCGAGCGCATCCTCCGTCGCTCGACGGATTATTAAAATTGCAAACTAGCAGCGGTTAAAGCAGAGAGCGAGAGAGAGCCAGCGAGAGGGAGATTGTCTCTTATTTCCATTTTTACCTTTGGAGATGAGAGAGGGAGAAAGAGAGAGGTTTTTTTAGGGCTCGTCCGCCTCGGTTACCGGATCGATTTCATCCTCAAGAGAGAAAGAGAGAAGAGAACAGCTCACATCGTGACGAAGGGCGCGAGCAGCGAGTAAAGTATGTATATATATATATGCGGGTTCCGAGATACGAGAGAGAATTTCGAACTCTCGCTGCGCACGTATACGGAATTTTAAAGTTTCGAGCGCAGATGAGCTGTCGTGGAACCGTTTGTCAAACGGTTTTTTTTCTCTTTTTTAATTTGCCAAATGGCCTACCTGTATACCTATCACGATTCACTTGATATCAATGTTAATTCAGCGCAGAGTCGACCGTAAAAACGCATTATACATATATATATATAATAAACGTTATACCTTCCCTCTCTCTTTTTCTCTCTCTTGCTAAAATAATGACATCCGGAGTCCACGCGAAACATCGTCCATTCACAACCCATATACGTGCCCGCGCGTACTACCGTCATCAAGCAGAAGAAGAACAAGAAGAAGAAAAAGAAAAAGAGAGAGAGAGATATAACGTTCGTGCAAAAGCAACTCAACAAAAGCCAAGACACACACTCATGCACATATGTGTGTGTGTGTATTTGATTTCACAAAACACGAAGAAACGAGGTCGATAAGATCAGCCGAGAGGACTGTCGCGTCTTCTCCTCTTCGTATGTGTAGATATAGATATACACGTACGCCATGCGCGCGCCCCTTAAAAATCACCTCGTCGACGACAAATCCGGCAGTTTATTGCTCGCTTCGTTGTTTCTTTCCCCCCACGACTCTGGGTATTGTGTATATGTATGTATGCGTGTACACGTGACTCCTACTAAGGGATGCATTTTTAAAGCGCGGACGATATTTTCGTATACATACGCTTGCGAAATTTTTATACCGAGCAAGTACGCGAGAAAAGAGAGAGAGAGAGAGACGAGGGCAATTTGTTTCCGGAGGGTGCGAGAATATATATCCGTTGGCAAAAAGTGGCAGCTATATATAGGGAACGCGAGACGAAAATAAAATGTGGAGTTGGGCATGTAGTGTATATATATACAGGTTTAAATGTAAAATTGTAAATTTACATGTAAATCGTCTGCGGAGAGAAAGAAGATGGATTGGGTATTTGTTGATTATCAGTGTTTGAGGGACCGTGGATTTGGATTTTTATTCGTAGTAATAAAGTTAAACCGGTGATGATTATTTTTATATACTTTTGTATTTGGTTTATATTTTTATTTGTTTTTTTTTGGTTCGCAAAGATGCATGTTTTTTCCTAACTAATGCCTCGTTTCCGGGAGTTTCATTTTATCGTCGTTGCAAAAAAGAAAAAAGATTCGAAAAGAATATCCAAAGACGACGATACACTTCGACAACACCACGAACGTGGCGCCCACGCGAGAGAGAGAGAGAGTCGGCGAAACTTGTTTTATATACAGTATTTACAAACATAACGCGACAAAAACCAGCTAAACAGACAATGAGGAGTACAAAAGCGCGAACTCGCTTACGAGAGAGAGAGAGAGAGGGAGGGAGAGAAAGAGAGAAACATTGAGAAATAATGGCCGGTTAAACGCGTAAAAAAGAGAGAAAGAGATCAACGGCAATGACGACGGGAAGGCAGAAGCAAAGAAGAAGAAGAAAACGACGACGAAGAGGAGGAAGAAGAAGAAGAGGAGGAGAAGGACGGGCAGCGGCGTGGGCCGAGCGGCTTAATTTATTTCTTCCTAAATGGCAGCCTGCGCCACGTGGGACGACGACGACGACGACGGCGAAGCAGTCGCGCTGTATATATAAGAGGGAAGAAGAAGGAGGAACTGGGAGAAATCTTGAAAACGGGAATATTGTGGTGCTACGTGGTTGCTGCTGCTGCTGCTGCTGGTGAGCAGGTCGATGGAAAAGCTACCTTTTGTAAATATTCATTTTATGTGTGGGTAGGGATTGAAAGTAGAAATAGGATAGAATTGATTAGCAACCAGGTTGCCAATAATTTTTTAACATACTGCAAGTGCTCTATCGGCTTTTAAGCAACTGTTGAAAAGTCCACAATTATAGCAGTAAATACATATCTAATCACTGGAATCCACAAAACTCTACGCGAACTATTTACCATCAAAATTTTCACGTTGAACCAACGAAACGACGAATTACGCAGAACTTAAAACAAAAACCCAGGTATATACCTCGTATCAACCTATACACACCATTTTCTCCGAACCACAACTTTCCACAAGCACGATTTGAAGTAGAAAATTTTGAAGAACTACGTATGTCTCCTCTTCTTCTTCGTGTGTAAAAACTCAAACGCGCGGGCAGAGAGGAAACGCGTACCTCGCAGCGGCTGCAGCTGTGCAAACGGGAGAAAGAGAGAGAGAGAGAAGTTCCGGTGGATTTATCGTAACCGAGAGAGGAAGGGAATCGCACCAGTCAATGTACCTCATTCAGCAGCAACGGCGGTGTGTTGACTTTTCGCCCTCTCGCGCTTGTAGAAGCTTTTTTCTCGCTCTTTCTGGACGCAATGGTTCTTCGTCTTCTTCGTGTTCTTATACACGATGAATATGTCCGAACAGCGTCTGATATTATTCGCACACGTGGTGTGTAGTGTAGAAGGAAAGAGAAGGAGAGAGACGTGAGTGGTTTGGATGTAGTTGCATAATTTTAAAGTGATTATGAGAACGTGGAGGGTATAACCTTGGTGTAATCGGTGAATCACTGGCGATGAAAATATATATATAAGTAAACCTTAATTTCTTTAGGTTTATTTTATTGTTAAATTTACAGGCGATCCACTAATTTTTCTTAATATCCTGCAATTGAATCACCCTATCACTCAAAATCCTCACTTCCTGAAGCACTCCCAAAAGTATTTCCATTCAAAGATCTAACCAACTATATATCGCATATCCTCTCTCATCGAAACACACGTCTCTCTACACACACACACAGAAAGAAATCACGAGCCAAGTGTACATCGTTACGAAAGACAAAGTAATGAAGCGACAACAAACCGCTCGCTCGCTCGCTAGTCGTTGGCCAAAACGATATCGGCGCGTGTACGCGTCCCGTATTATATATACTTATACTTATTCCCCCGCGCACACATACATACTGTGGTATACATCATTACTGGCGTGTGTCCATCGAATTTCCTCGATTTTATAACATTATACTGAGTAGCATCCGTATGTGTGTATATATATAGGGAAAGTACAATACGTCTCTCGAAGCAAAAACGAATAAACATCGTACGGTGCTGTTGTGAATTTTAACATCGTCATTATATATATATATACTTTCATAAAAAAGAAAAATAAAAGACGTACAGAGGAAGCATATTATAGTTATATACACCTTGCGCGGACGATTAGAACTGTTGCGTCGTGAAATATGTATATACGTAAAAAATACTAGCTATCATAGCATACATAAGTTTACATGGCGGGCTCTGATTTACGGGTGAAATTTTAAATTATAATTTTATTGTGTGTTAATTTTGGGAATCGAGCGGTCGCTCGACACATTCTCTCTTTCTTGTATGCGTATTTGCATTTTTCGATCGCCATAACGCACGAACCGCCGTTTGAATACAGTTAGAGAGAGAGAGAGTATTATTTATATACATCGAGCGAGAGTCGAAATATAAATTGATCATATAGGCTCGTGCGATTGAAAAGCCATTTAGATGTATACGTGTGTGTGTGTGTGTGTAACTGTGCGTAGTTAACGAGAAAAACACGTAAATTTCGGTAGTTCGGAACACGTTCTTATATGCTAATTTATAAACGCGCGCGCGTGGACGAGTAATAAATCGATGAATAATTTGATTAGTAATCTCCGGTGGGGAGCTTATTATTTTCGCATTTAATATAAGCGCGCACGCGTTTGTATATAAAACAGTGGATATATCCCTCACGAACAATGTAATCTTGAAATATCAATATATTATGTTACACTTAAATTACAATTTACCGGCTTATATAGACAAACCAAAACCTCGTCATCCTCGTCATCTCTTAAACCTACACCTTTGTATATACAACAGGTGCATATCGTATAGCAACCTTCGCCACGTAAAAAACCCCTCAATTAAAAAAAAGAAAAAACAGTGGAAAATCCACGTATACAATCCACACCGCGCTAACTTTAGTTTTTCATTCGACTTCTACTACTATATACACACACATCTCTCTCTCTCTCTCTCTCTTGCTCGCTCATGAATGGGCCTATGTTTAGTTAATGGCGCGCGGCGGCGGCGGCGGCTAAGAAGAAGCGAACTCTCGAATGAACGTTAAAGAACGAACGTCGGTTCCTCATATATATATATATATATATACACATACATATACATACACGTTGCTCTCAACTCGCTCGGGGCTGGCGCGGCTTTGGCATAGCTACGGGGCAGACGGCGCGCGAGACGGGAACCGGAAGTCTATTTTCGTAGTCGTCACCGATTTAGAATCCTTTATAGTTCATACGTATATACCGACCGAGATAGAAAGAGAGTGAGAGAGAGAGAGAGTGAGAGAGTTTAGCTAAGCTAAAACGAACTTGTACTATAGCGAAGTGAGCGCGTATATATACGAATCGTGGTCTGATGTATAGTATTAGAGATAGGTATATAGAGTGAATCTACTTTTCTTAAGACGATGACGATGAGCCGTGCTGACGATCGGTTGTATATATATATATGATAGCTCACGTGGTGTACGCGCGTGTGATTATTATGATGCAATGTGTATGTATATGCGGCACGCGAGTGCGTTGAGAGAGGGTGGGTGTAAAGAGGGTGTAGAGTATGATATGATGCGGTAATGGTTGAACGAAATCGTGTGTAGATAGATATATACTGCAGGTATCACGTGATTAGGTTTATTGGGTGTGGTATGTTGTGCGTCTGTGCGTATATATATATAGAGAGAGAGAACGGACGTTGGCTCGGACGGAATGTTTTGAAATGCTGCAGCGACCTCATTGATCGATTATATATATATATATAAAGTTCTGGTGATAATTAATAATCTTCAGCACAATTCAACTTACTCACGTCAACTGTGTATATACGAAAAAACCATTATTTATAGCTTAAAAGACATAAAAAACATAACTACGATAATTATATACATAGTAAGGTAAAACTCGAATGTATACACAAAAATACGAAAGTGCGTGTATAAGTGCACGCCATTACGCATTATATATATATATATATACATACTCCTATACATTTCCACTATATACACTCAACGTACAGTCGCAATCTTAATGTCACTTTGTCACGCGCATCACACCGGCAAAACGCAAAAAAAAAACAACTGAATACCCACATACATACCAAAACCATTTCTTTTTTCTCTACGTCTCTCCTCCATCGACGAACAAAAAAAAATCCCCAATCGTCGAATTGACTTTTGCACTTACGTGCCATTATCATTAAGCAGTTCTCTCTCTAGTCAATAGCTACACACACGCCACCCACGTATCTCCGTGTCTATCGTACGCGCTATATATGCCTTCTTGGAACCCCGAGACGCGTGCTAATGTCTGAGATCCATATAGCATTTGTATATATATATATACACACTTGCGAGGAGAAGATATCGTTTGCACGAGAGAGTAAGACCGACCTGCGTCCTTTTATCGCGAGCTCTATACGCGAGTGCCATCGCGTATACGTACTTATATATGTGAGTATATTCACGCGCATCGCAGAGCATTTGAACTTGAACTCGCGTGTATGTATGTATATATGTGTGAGAATGTGAAGTAGATGGGTGTAATCGGGCGAATAGAGTTGAAGCTTCGAAGTGTCGTGAATCGTTGCTGAATAGTGGTTTGGAATATGTAGAGTGATGAGTTATGAGTTAATGGGTTTTATGATTTTTGTTTGTTTTTAAGAAGATATGGTTGTCGTTTCTGCTAAATATATATAATTGCTGTGATACACTGAGAGAAATAAAAATAAGGAAAATTATTGTGTTGTCTGGTAATCTAACTATATAAATCAATAGACCGCAGGCAAATTTGTCAGTGAACTGGTAAAAAGTGTTATGTAACGTAGGAACAATTTTAGTTTATAATAAATACGGTCGGATTATCAGAATACATAGTAATTTCTTTAGTTTTTTTTCTGTGAGCGTAGTAGTTTTTCAAGATTGTAAAAGCGAATCATTCAAGATGTGAATTAAGATGGTATAAGTCTGAATAAAGAAACATTGCCTGTAGTCAGAATGACAATGTTTTATTATAGCTTCTAGGTATAGAAAGTTTTGTATATTTACATCAACTTATTTGAATAAAAGTTAAGTTTTCATTTAACAGATACAACTTTAAAAAATAAAAAAACTCTCTTTTTTAAAAATAATAGAAAAAATCTAACTCATCGTTTAGAAATATAAAACTTTCGTACGACTGCAATAAAAAACGAGTTTCTAATTTTTTTAAACAACCATTTATATGCATAACGTATGTACATATTATACAATATATGTAACCTGCTATTTTTAAATTATAGTTCAACTTAACCAAAAATAGAGTCTCTTAATTATTTTCTAATTTATATACGGAAAGTACATTACAACCACATACGTCTGAAAATAATTTTCTGTACACAAAGTACACGTATATATACACACACCCGTATAAATACTATACCAATAACGTAAGAAAACTTAACTTATTGGTCGACATTCACCCTGATAATAAAGAGGAAAGTAACGAAAAATAGAGAGCGCGTAATACGGTAGAGACGAGATAAAAGTTTCCTCTGGGCCGATAAAATAGCGATAAACGAGATAACGAGCTAACAAGACAGGAAGGCCTAAGAAAACTAAATCAGAATGCGCACGTATGTGTGTGTGTATATATAGACACATACGGAGGTGCGAAGCTATATAGAAAAGCGAGAGGACGGAAATACCGATGAAACATGTCTGGTTGTACTGTACAAATAGCTTTATTTTAACGATTATACAGCTCTGTAATAATACCTTGTACACGACTACACAGTTAATTACACATATATATTTTAATAAAAATGTAAAAAAAACTATCAATTTTCAACTTGTTTACAACATCCTCTCTTTGCCATAACTCGAGCGGTAACACATTAATGCAACATAAAAAGTCACACACTTTTTCATTCTTGTTTCATCGGTAGAGTCTCAACAATACTCTACGATCTATATACGCGATCTACTTCCTCCATCCTTTTTACATATACACATACCAATGAATTTCTCTCGCACATATGTTAGTAAATATTTTCCTAGATAGGTATAAGATTTAATCAGAACGATTATTACCAGACGCGCGAAATTTATAATTGATACGTTTGATCATTGCGGGTATGTGTGCGAATATATACAAGAGTCGCGAGAAAATAAAAGAGGAGAACTCACGTGGTGGACAGGATGCACACCCCTAGTGAGTAGAGGGGAAGGAAGGAGGGGAACTTTCTTCCTGTCGTTTATCACTAGACTGGCTGTATGAGTTATATACGCATGGAGTGAAAGAGAAAGAGAGAGAGAGAACGAGAGTGTGTGTATATATAATGATTATTTATCGCCTATAGCGTAAGTGCACGCGTGAGTTGGGAATATGCGAGCGTATATAGCGGAAGAAGAATAGAGTCTGACCTAGTAAGAGAGAAAAGGAGGGAGGATGTCATGGTTGACCTTCAGGTTTGGGAATAGGGAGTTTGAGGGTGGTTAGGTGAGGTTGGGATTTTGAGATACCAACGACGAAGGTGAAAGTAATTTACGATGATTGTCGTAAATAGAAAGTAGCAAAAAGATTTGTATCAATAAACAGCCCAGTATACGAATAAAATAAAGAATTACAATGAAACGTTACTGATTATAATTGTTATCAAAATACTGATACATATATATATTTCTACGTCAATATTTTTGACAAATATAATCAGTACTAGAAATTCCGGCGATACCCTGATTTTTTACTATATTCGAAAACACATTCCCTTCATACATACATACACACGCGCACTCCAAATCACAAACATTCATATATATACACACACACCGCCGAACCGGAAGAGACACGCGTGTGCGGCAGATTTTTCGGCGGGAGAGAAAGAGAGAGAGAGGCGAAAATAAAGGACCATCTGCCATAGCATCAACGGCAGCGGCAACGACAGCAATTGTGCGTCTCCTTCCGGCTTACACATATACACGCGCGTGCCAGCTTCCGATGAAGCCACTATATAACCTACCCTGAACGCCAGTGGCTTCCTTCCGGTTGTTGAGAACAGCGGAAGAGGAGAATAGAGAACCGCATGTGTGTGTGTGTGTGTGATGACGCGACGATGACACACTCGAAAAGCAAAGGTTGCTCTTCCGTTTTCGGGTGCATGTGTAGTAGGAAGTAGAAGATAGGAGGATGGTGGTGAAGGTATACAGTTGATTGGGGATTACGTTTGAATGTGTTGATGAGGTTTAGTTTGTATGATTGTTTGGATGTTGTAGGAGAGATCGATGGTGTTTAGATGAAAGCGTAGGTGTTTGAGATTACTTGAAGTGAATTCTAGGGTGTTAAAGAAAGAAAAGGTTCTGTTATCGCCAAGAATATTAGAAGTTATGGTTAGAGTAGTTATAACGGTTACGAAAATTATCGAAGTAATAACAATTTTTACTATAAACTATATGCACCGAAAAAAATCAGTAGATTCTACGGTTCAAACAGTTATTTACAGTACATAACAATAGAAAGTTAATTTTACTTTTGCAAGTGAGAGTGGAAACTATACTTTTAAAATCTGTAGAATTTACTTTTCATAAAAGTAAGATTGGCTTTGTGATATGAAAGGTTAAAACAGCTTTTCAATGTAAAGAAAGCTAATTCTACTAATTTTAAAACGCTATTTTAGCATTTGAACGAAACTGTTGATTTAGCTTTCGAAAAACAGTAGAATCTACTGATTTTTTGTTTTCCGTGTAAGCACGAGAACAGAAGTGTAACTTCCCATTTCGTACACAAGGAGTTGATAAATAATAACTTTAATAAGTAATGTAAAACTCAAATGATTATTTGTATAGAGATTCAAAAATGAAATTTACATTTCATGTTTAAGTAATAGCATTAACGTTTAAATTTTTGTATTTAATATAACACGTATCGTTGGTTAACCAATCAACCGTGAAATATTTTCGGTACCCCATTTAAGCTGATCTTTCGAACCACATTATCTATTTTAATACAGGGCAATTTCATACCTGTAAAATTATATGCACACATATTATACACCGCAGCATCTTCCACCTTATATATTTCTTACAGCGCATTATAAATTATAACTACTTAAAACACACCCTACACACCGCATTCCAAATATTTTTATCTCAAAAAACACAAGATAACAAGCCGCAATCAACCGTCGTAATGAATCAAGAAAGCCTTTCAAACACACTCTCTCACATACATACACACACACAGGGAGGAAAATAAAATAAAGGTAAATAGTTGCGCTCCTACACGAGAGAAAGAGAGAGAGAGGATGAAAAGCTGTTGCTGCTGCTGCTGCTGCAGCGTCGACATCCGGCGGAAACGGGCTATACGAGCGCGCGGAAAGCCGTTTGTTGCTGCTTCCTCACGGCACATACACCAAGACATCTTTCTCTCTTGCTTGCTTGCTTGCTTGGCTGTTTGCGTATATATACGTACGTCTAAACTCGGCGCGGATGTACGTATGTATAGTATGGATATATGTGAAATTCGTCCGGACATTCTCGTCAATGGTAAAGGTGAGGGGTGGCAAGGGATCGGCAGGAAATGTATGTTGTTGGTATTATTATTGTTTCGAGTCGTTTACCCAAGCAAGGAATTCCAAATAAAAATATATAATAACTTTTGTACAATTCATATATATGGAAATAAATTCATTGAAAATTGAAGATAGTACTTTGGCAATTAATCAATATAAATCGACATAATTTCACAAGAAAACTTATAAGAAGGTTACTTTTTAATTTTTATTTGTATAAAAAGTTTTTTTAGTTAGATTATATTAACTACAACTAGAAATTGAACAACACGATTAATTGTCCTAAATCCATTTCCAATCTTGCCTCAAAAATCTTTTCAAGTAGTAGCAAAAACGCTCTGCTGTAGCTGAAAATTTATCCAGATATCCAAAAAATGATGAGTTATACACAGAGAAAAAAATGCTTTTGAATACTATATAGGCTAATTCATTTATTATTAAGAAATAATATAAGGGAATTCAAGTCTCGTGCTATTAATAGAAATAACAAAAATATGTTTAATAGTTAAGGAATACGATTTTGTCTTTCCATTTCGTAGACCGAAGAATGTGGCTTAATAGTTAAGGAACCACGATTATAATGTAAGAAACAATCTTAAACGAGTCGTTTCTTAACTGTTAACAAATTTCTTTAACTATTAAGAAACATTCGCTTGTCCATATCCAAATGTAAATCCGTTAATAGTTAATGCCATTCCTTTGATACAAAGATTTCTTTTTCTGTATACGGTTATACCAATCACTACATAAATAACAATTCATTAATAATATCTCATCTGAACAGCGTTAGCACAAGATTCAATAACAAAACAGTTATTGCTCACTGAATCTTACATTAACACCTGTACTAGTCCAGTTATCATTTCCACAACAACGCACTAATACCTATCACATCATCCACAGATCACCACCACACGACCGTATATCCTAACCTGCACATATCTCTTTCTTTCTCCTCCACTCAACAACGACAATATCAGCCGCTTAGAAGATCTCAAAAAAAAAAAGAAAAACCGAGGCGACGAGCGAAGGAAGAAAGAGAGTAAGAAAAAAAAATGTTTCCACAGTTACAGAGGCGCACGCGCACGAAGAAGAAAAAGATTACAGGATATCCGCCCCGCGAGCAGTGGCTTATACCACGCGAACGCTATCTTGCGAATATATATATATACAGACTGTATAGAATAATACGCGGCGAATTGCGTAAGCGCACGCGCAAGCGCGATTATAAGTCGTTGCGCTATGTACCTGTATATTACTGTTGTTTTTTTTCTCTCTCTCTCTCTGTCGAGGTATAGGGAGATTCGTTGGAGGTTTGTAAAGAGTGTCAAGTGTATACGGGTATAGGAACGTTTTTGATTCTAAGATTTTTATGTATGTGGATGATAAGTCGTCTTTGTTGAAGTAGATTTTTATTTGAAATGTATTTTGAGCGGAAATAATTTTATGCTTTTCATTATAAATTTCTTTGAATTTCTTATTTCACATTTCTGAGAACGCGATGGTATACCTTGACTGAAATATTTTCATCTAAAAATACGATAGTACGCACTTTTTGTATAAAGATACGCACTTAAGAAATACACGATTTTAACTACATTTAATTTTGGATAAATATTTACAATAAATAAAACCTATATCATGTATACATAAATCACAAACACACACGTTTTCGAACCACCCAAATTTTTTCAAAACCTTATACCATACAAAAAAAATTTCTTTCCCCCCAAAAAAACCTTTATCCTAAACACCTCCCTAATCCTTACAACCCTTATAAAAAAAACCTCACCTCCAACAACAACAACAAAAAAAAACTCTCCTCACACACGCGCATACACTCAAGCTTCTCTGCGTCGGCGGCGGCTAATGCGAAATTTTTAAAATAAGCACGAACGCGCGCACGCCGCGTCGGGGCTCTATTTAAGAGGTAAACACAGAACGAAGAAAGCTCACTCACTCGTTCGCTCGCTTGCTTGCTTGCCTCGCGCCGCGGAAGTTTATGCGTGTCGGCGAGGCCGGAAGTGACGCGCCGCAAATTCGCCCGGTGCTTGCGAGGTCACGTATATACATATACGAGGCGCGTGTGCGCCCCCTCCTCACCGAGCTGTATTTTTTTTTCTTCTCTTCTTCTTCTTCTTCGCTTTCTTTCATCGCTCGCTCTTTACATTCGTGCCTCTCACGCGTTGTAGTCGTCGCTCTGTATACTGCTGATTCGCTGTTGCTATGTGTGTAATTGCACTGCGTTGTAAAGATGATGGGTGGGTGTGTATATAAGGTGTATACCGAAATTTTAGACGAATGGGGTTGTGTTAAAATTTTGCGTTGTTGTTAATATATAGAGGGGAGAGACAATAGGGTAGTATACATGCGGCTGAAATTGACGTGTATATTATATACGCAGGGGGTTGTGCGACGGGTGAGGTAATTAATTTCGAAAATATAATGGCTGTGGTTTATGAATAGACTGTTACACAAGTTAAAGGTGTATTAATTTTACGGCGAACGTCGCGACAAAAGAAGCGATCATTGTTTAATTCAATTATCGTATACTTTATAAAAAGGCAATTTCCTTTACAGTTCTCTAAAGATATTAATATATTTAATTATATATAAAAAGCTAATACCACAAGTTAACCTTAACGTCAAACCCCGCGGCCTCATTCAATTTCCACTCGCCTCGACAATTTAGCTCCACTCTATACCTCGCGACGACTTTCATTCGCTGACTCTCTCTCTCTCTCTTTCAAACCCACGAACCTCTCCACAGAGAGAGAGAGAGTGCCGCCCTCGCGCACCCACTCGAAATTCATTCACCTCGTCGCGCTATATAGTCTCTCGCGCTCGCCGCGCGAGCTTTACATAATTCCCCTCTGTGAGATCGGTTTTCGCACGTGGGCTAAGCGTATATGGCTACGTGGAATTCTCTCTCTCTCTCTCTCAACGCGCCCACAGCGAGTTGCTAGGTGCAGGAAAAGCAAGAGAGATGCGCGAGAATGAGCTAGACAGGAAACGCACGCGTATATGTGTGATGTGGGATCGGTTTGCGTGTGTATTATAGAAGCAGATGGATGGTAAGTACTTATATATATGGGGATTTTATAAGTGCGAATGAAATAGTTTTTCTGATGTTTCTCTTTCTTGTGTTAATCGGGGTAAGGGTGTAGCAGTCGCGCGTGTATTATTTAAATTTAGTGGAGGTACGGAATTGTAGTCACGACGAGGAGTAGACTTTATACCACTCGTATATAAAGAAGAAATGCAGCTAAAAGGTCTCTTATCAAGGCAGCAGCATTCGTTGCGAACAATACGGACATGAACCCTCTGTATATATGTGTTTCGTACGAGCGGAGGAAATTTATAAGAGACTGCGGGAAAACGAGCGTTTTGTATAATACGAAGAGAAGACGACGATTTTGCCTTTTGTGTTTTGTTAAATTATCGTCGCTTGTAAACGTCCAATGGACAATAATGTCGTTTTGTACAACGGAGCTCGGTCTGATTCACTGCGTATTCGTCGTCGTGCGGACGTATATAATGCGCGCGAGAAGAGGTATAGGTATACTGATAGTACAATGAAAACGCACGCGGCTTTCTTTTTAGATAAGGAGGCGAATTGTTTCACAGTTGAATGGGGGAATAGTTGTATACGGACGATATTGGATACGTGCGAAATGAGGTTACGGTAATTTAGAGATTATATATGTGGCAGTAAGGAAAGAATTGTTACGCGTAAAAGAATTGCTGGGATGTATATACGTAGTTATATTGTTTATCTACGAGTAAGCGTACTTAAACATAACAATCAATGTTTTAACAATTTAAATTATTATATATATAACTGATGTATCAACATTTATTATTACAACCAGAGGTTCTTTAAACAACCATGAACAACTACATTCCTACCCTCATGCACGGTCAAAAACTCAATGCGCCCGCACGTATGTCACCTATAAATCTGAACCTCAACGACAACAATATAACCGTCGACAACAACCGTAGAAAAGGGAAACCCGAGAGAGGAAAGAAAAAAAAATTAGCCGCGATCTCTGACGCAATTGGCCCGCACTGATTAAGGAGCTTCCTGTACCCTGGTGCATCGATCAATGACATCTCTCTCTCTCTCTCTCTCTTTCTCTCCTTCTCCGGCGATTCCCGACATGAATGGGTTTTTAAGGGTTCCGGTCTCATTAAGCGACGCTGCCGATGCTGCTGCTGCTGCTACTGCCTCCGCTGCGCATGCCGAGTCAATGGGGTTCGAGTGAGTTATTCTCGGATCGCGATAACGAGAGGCTCGCGCGCGCGCGCGCTCGTGCACGCGGATGCAAGAGAGAGAGAGAGAAGGACGGAAAAGGAGAGAGAGAGAGAAGCAAGCGGACGACGCACCCGATAACGAATATCGATTTCCTCTTCCGTGCCGTATATACATATACAGTCGTGCACCCACACGACGCGCGATATACTTTTTTTTGCGGACGGATATTGTACGTGTGTGTGTGAGTGGGAGCGATATGAGGAATGGCGATGGCGAATTGTTTTTCGAAGTGGAGATATAGTGGGTATAGAATGGTGGTTTTGAAAATATCTTGGTATTTTAATTGGGATTTAAAGTGGGATGAAAGAAAGGATTGAAATAATGTTCGCGTCTCTATTCAAGGTTTGTTTTTTTTTAATCGGTTAATAGAAAATTGTTCCTTGAACTATCAATCAATCCTTGAACTTCGCTGTATTAATGCACTGAATTGTATCAAATTAGATATACATGCAACTGTAAACAATAACCAATATCACGTTGTCATCAATTATATCTATCGTTGCGCATATTTGCAAATTTCCGTCTACACTTAACATTTTTCACATAACCGCACACAATCGAAATAACTTGAATATTGGCATATATATCCTATCTCAAATACGATCGCCCGCGTACAGTAATTATGAATTATTATAAAGCTGTAGGATTCAATAGTTACTATACTACTTACAAATTTTCCAACGCGCAATGCAAACGACACACGCGCGTTTATTCTCTTTCTCCACGCAATAGGAAAATATATACAACACGGGGGGAAATCCGAGGTAGAACGTTATATAGTATATAACAACAGTAGCACACGATCGCGCTTGGTAACAAGCTCGCGGTTTATTTTTAGCTCACCAAGAGGAACATCACGAACGCACAGCTTTCATATATAAATTTACCGCTCGTTTCGTTCAACGCGCGCGCGTTGTTTACTTACTTTTCCGCTTCGTTTTACAATTTTCCAACGTAAACATAGGCTGTGGGTGCGCATCTCGGAAGTGGAAGAAAATATAAGCCCGCGCGCGACCTTTACAGATTTTTTAATTACGGAAGGAAGCAGGTATATTGTGGGTGTTGGTGTATTTTTTGTTGTTTCATAGGCCTGTGGTAGAATATGAATGGCCGTGTTTTCAATAATAGGGTTTATACAGAGAGCTTGTAAGTTATAAAATGGGTGAAAAACGACTTTATTTGTGTATTGAATAGAAATATCATTCACTACGGTATTAACTGTCCTTTCTACCATGGTTACCATCTAAATATTTAATTTCATTGTCCTTTTAACAAAAAAAAACACTTTTTCTCATAAAACCAACATAATTCAATGATTACATTCGAACTATCGGTTACTTACATTCCATTCTTATTTCACCCATAATTCCACCACCATTTAATCCAGTCACTCACAAGCTATTTTACAATATTATTTACCACAAAAAACCACCTTCATACACACGCATTCTCGCGCCTGACACTTACACACACACACCACAAAATAGAAAAATGTCCGGTCCACCTACAGTTCTCTCTCTCTCACTCTTTCTCGCGACTATCCATATCGAGCTTTCTCTCGCCCCCGTGCGCGAACAGGTTCACCTACACGGCCCCGCGTACGTCGAGTGTATATACACGCGTTTTCTCGCTTCCTCCTCTGGAACCTCTTAACAAACCTTTTTGCACACCATGGACACAGGATGATTGGGTATTTTCTTTTTATGTATGAACCAAAAAAAAATATATATGAGAAAGTACTCACGTCTTTGCTAGGCACGCAGATCGGTGTGCCTTCCTTCACGATGCCAGCTTCGACCATGACGCCCATGACGATTGGGTCTCTCGATTTGAAGACGTACTAAAAACATATATCACATTGTTAATTTTCATTTCATAGTCACATATAAATACGTTGCACATGTACATTGTCAGTGTATAATTTACGATACCACCGATGTATACATACGATAACAATTAGAGCTTTTTGATCGCTACATATACATAAGCGAGTTGAAAAGTTAAAATGGAAAAACTGCTATTTTAATATCAATCGAGTGAAACTTTCAACCGTACACACTGGCGCGCATGATTATGTAAATGATGTTTTATTTTTAAAATATACACATCTGGTACGCACATGCCACGTCTGTGTGTGTATATAATAAAAGCTAAGAATTTCGCGTGGTAGTAACCAGTTTTGATTGCGGAAGAAAATACGTGTAGGCACATACAGCTTTTTACATATATATATATAATACGAATTAATTCGCGCGGCCCTGAGATAAAACCGCGAACCGTTTAAGTGCGCGGGGGCGCACAATTTGTATATATATATACACGCATGTATGCAGATACACAATATACATACGTGATAATATTATACGCATTGGCTTTTATTCGTTAGCTTTTACGAAAGCAAATGCGTCTATTAACGGATTTTAAAGGAAACCTAAATTGTGTGCAATCAAAAACGTACAAGCAAGAACTATTGTATATTTTGCGATATGGGTTGTTTTATTGCAAGGACTCTGTGTGTGTTCGTGCCTTTTGAAAAGAGGAAAATTGCATATCGTGATCGGCATACGAATGCATTGATGTATATATACGTACGTACGCGATCTCTTGACAAATTCTGTATACGTGATATGATTCGATTTGAATGCCCGTATGCGTGTGGGACAAATTATTATATGCTGCGGATGAAATGAACTTAGCATAAGACGCGAAGAAATTACCAATTCTATCAATCTATCGTATATGATTTTTCATCAAAGATATATGTGTGGTATACCTGAACTCACGTACAACTTTGCAAATAAATTGTAAATTATCAAGAAAAAAATATGTTAATAACATCATCATATCTTTCTAATATTCTTTCTCATCTCCCATACGTTTAATCACCGCACTGCCAAAAAATCCTCCTCAATCCACTTTCCAACGAACCGTTCCTACAAAAAAAGAAAAAAAAACGAATCATCCGCCAGACAGAAGCTGCAAAACTCTGCCATCCCGCGCACCTTCATCATAACTCAACCTCTCCTCCTCCTCCCTCTCTCTCTTCATTCGACCACGATATCGATGTAAATCGAGCGAAGAAAGGGCTCGCGCCGCGGGCGCCCAAGACGAAATCTATAGTTTCCGGCGCGCGATTTTTTTCCTTCTCTCTCTTTCTCTCCACGTCGTCGTGTTCTTATTACCAATCCAGTCTGTATATATACCCTGCAGGCTCTATACCGACTTCCTGGCAGCCGGCAACTCTCTCGCTCTCTTTCTCCGTTTGTACGCGCATCCGGCGATAAATGCTCTCGCGTTATCGCGAACGAATACGTGTGTGTATGTGTGGTGGTCGGTTGTATATATATACGTAAATGAATGAGTTGAGAACGACGGTTTGGAAGGTTGATGATGGTGAGGGGGGTTTTTTTTTAAGGTTGTTTTTGATTTTAGGGTTGGTATAGGAGAATGTACGGAATGAAATCAAGATGGAGTTGGGCCCAGACGATCGAAAAGTATACGGTGCGTGGTGTAGTGTGGCGTTTTTGGAAGGATGTTTTAAGGTTACAGTGAGTTACATCGGTTTTCAAAGGAAAATCGGTAATAATTCGGGTAGAAATTATCTTAACCATGTTATTATAGCTATATTTTTTAGAGTATGGTAAATTTTTAGCTAAAAAGTGGATGAAAATTCCGATAATAATGTGATGCTATTAGAATAGAATATGATTAAAATATGCTTGAGTTTTGGTAAAAATAGTTAACTAATATGAGTTATCAAAGATTAACCAAAAATTAGTTAGATTTTAACTCGGTTATAATTAGTAGAGCATCTTATTTATAACAAATCTATAGTTATTTTATGACAACTAAAGTTGGAAAGGTCCTGCTTAATTTTCTATCAGCTACACCTCCATAATAATCTCACCTAACAAAAATTACATTATATTGATTACACAATGATTTAAGTAATTACATATCTCGTAATCATTCACGATTCGTTAAAATTTACTTCCGCTAATTTCAACTGTCAAACTATTTTCAAAAAAAGATAATTTCATTAACAAAACAGCATTACGGAAATATCATCCAAAATTTAATAAAATCAAGTACCCGAATCTTTCCACGTCTCCAACTACAACGATAATCAATCAACAACTTCCACCCTACATTTTTCATTTCACCCAAAAGTCCTATACCTAAACCGTACGTCCACTATACGTATCGTCAAATAAATTTTCGCTCTTATTCAATCTCACGCACGCGCGTAATGAACCTACTCCCGTGCCCACGCAACTGCTGCTGTTACTATACCGCGCGACTTTTCTCCCCCGAGCTGTTATAAATTTTCCTCGCGCCTACGACGACGAAATAAGTTGCACGTGTATATATATATATAATATACACGCGGAATGTAATGCGTGCGCGCGCACAGCAACATGTGGGTGTGATGCGTGCGCATAGCCGTTATAAACGCGCGGAAGGATTCGAGTTTATATAACTTTACCATTACAGTAGAGAGACGGCGAGTTGTCGCCGGGTAATAGCGGGGTAATGAGGAACTCGTAGATCGAGAGGTGGATGTGTGTGTGTATGCGTGTTGTGATATGTAAGGTTTGAAATATATCATTGTATTGTAATTTATCTGTGCTCTCTTTATTGTTGGGGTAAACAATAGTAACCGATTATCATCAGCACGCGTCGCTTCATCGCGCCATTTGTTTACAATACTCCTGGTAAAAATCCAAAACATTTTATAGCTATAATAAATAACTATTTATATTAGAATTTTTTATAAAATGGGAATTACTCTTGTCGAGTTGCCAGCTCCTAATGAAACGCTTTATTCTCCCATTCTTTGTCATTTTATAAATTGAAAAATGGACTGTGATTTTCGAAGACAAACACAAATTTGTTTTTGAGTATTTTACAGGTACTAAACCTGATTAATTTCTTAAGTCTGAAAATGGCCAGTAGAAATTTTGCTCTTATGACAAGGACTGAAAGAGACAAAATAAGATGAAAAAATAAAAGTTTTGCTGAATTATTCATAGAATGAGTACAGCAAATGATTTATTAGTTATAATGATATATATTTATATTTTGGTAAGCTATCCTATGTACTCTAATGTTCTTTCATATATACATAATATTTTGTTATTACGTCAATCTAAGAAATAGGCAAATAATGGGAGAAGGATCATTAATCATCCTAATGATTAATTAGTAAGTTTTTAACTTCTTGGTCATTTAATATAGATGAGTTTCTACCAGGGATCCGATAAGTACCATAAATACACAAAAGTTTATACATACTTGTATAAAATATACTTCAAACTTCTGAAAATAAAAGTATAAAATAAATACACACCTGCGGCAAAACTTTGAGCTTGCAAGGGAAGACGGCTATGTTTTTGTGCTCATCACGTTTGCGCTGTCGTAGCTGTTCCTTGTACTCGATGAAACGATCGAAGAGATGATAAATGATGTCAGCTTGGAAGATCTTGACACCGAGGGAGTCGGCGAGCTCCTGTGCGTCGCGCTCAATTTTCACGTCGAACGCCAGAATTGTCGCGTACCTGGAAAAGATATTCAATAGTGTGTTAAACAAATGGTCAACTGGTAAATGTTGAATACAGATTATGGAATAGAATTGAAGTTGATAGGGAATATATGTGGGATATAAAATTTTTATTTACTTAATTAGAGAGAAATAATAAGACGATAGTTTTTGTAGGCTTTGATGATATTTCTTAATAAGAAAATGGTTAGTTAAACTTGAAATGAATTTTCAGCCGTCAATGAAATGCTTTTTTTGATTACTTTCGAACATTTATCGGAATGAAAGATGGCGTGCAATCGAATTCAGCGGGTTTAATTTTAGTTAGTTTTAAGCTAATTCAACTGGTAAAGATATGTGACAATCTCGCGTTATTTATAATATTAAAAAAAAACTCAGTAATTAAATTAGATGTTTTATTACGGCGAAAGCACAAGACAAAATCAGATAGCGAAATTTAGAAATATCTGCTAAATGAATATTTATTTATTTATTTATTTGACCAGAGTAAAGTGCAATAGATTACAAAATAGATTAGTAATTATTATACATAATTTACATTACAAAATGTAATCCAACAAAGGAAAACAATTTTCTGTTCGCTGGTCCGGTTTACTTAAAAGCTACCTTCAAACTAAAAATAATGATTTGTCAAATATAACGAATTTTTGGTAGAGTAGTGTCAGTATGCAAACCAAATGTTTACTCACTGGTCAATGCTTAGCTTTAAAATTTTATCATTGAAAAACGATTGTACGAAGCGTTTAGTAAAATTTTTAATAATCAATTTTATACTTTAAAAAATATTCTACATTTCTTTTAAAACGTTTGATACAGTCTTATCTACTTATGCAAAAAAGTATTTTGGAACATTAAACTCGTAACCTTTAGTAACAAATACCAGTAATAATTATAAAAATTTTTTTTTAAATCCACTGATCTCGTAAATTATTCCAACCTACCCTATTATTATTCTCAACAATTCTAAAAAAAAACACATTTCCTATACTATTATTACACATCCGTGCCTAATGAAACTTCACTCCACCTCCCATCCAACCCACCGCACTTCCAAAACCAACCCGCATCACTATTACCATCATCTTTCAACTTCCGTTCTTCCTTTATTCACGACAGCCCCCATTACGATAAAAAAAAAAGGAAATCTATCGACTCTGGCGCGCGCGCTAGGAAAACCAATGAAAGGAAAAACCCAATGAGAGGATGTCGCGGCAGAGGAAGCAAACGGCACAATAGGATATATTTCCCCTTCCTCTCTAGCACTTCCTTCCGTTTCCCTTACCAATTTCATTCAAGACGGCCGCCACCGTCGTCGTCGTCGTTCATTCATTCATAGAGCAAGAGCTTACTCTCTTCCTCTCTCTCGCTCTCTCTCTTATTGTCGTCCGGCATGTTTTTACAGCTCATTTTTTCTCGACGCGCGCCGATCCGTGAAGCAATATCCTGTCTACGTCTCGATAGTTGCTTGCAGCAGCAGCAGCATCAGCCGAAAATCTTTGCCGTCGCGCGACATTCGAAGCGCGACGACGGTAGAAGTGAGAGAAAGACGGAAATGACGCGGAACACGGACGATGGTAGAGAAATTGAATTTTCGGCGGATGGGTTTATATAGAATGCCGAGACGACGCGACGGTTGATTAGGTTCACAGACGGTGAGTATAGCAGACTTTGGATAATGGAAATATTGAATTTAGCGCTGGGAAACGACTGGATTCGCATTATATATCTGTGGCTTCGGGGCATAATGACATAAATCTACTTTTCAAGTTTATGAGAAAAAAAGAGTTTAATTATGAAACGGATGATTAAATTACAAAGTTAGTAACTGTTTAACGAATTATTATTACAAAATTAAAAATGTTCCTATTTTTGTAACATTTCTATTAAGTTTCTGGCTGTATGGTTTACTGCATATGCTAAACAGTGCAAACGGTTTCTAAGAGAAGTGGTAACTACTAGAATTTTAAAAACTCTCGAAATTTTATCTAGTTATTGTACATATTTTATATGAAATCGTGTTTATATTTCAATCAGAATTTATAAAATAAATCACAAGTTATACAATAAACCATAAAATAACCATACTAACCATACTCACAGTGTTAAATGAAAAAGGTCTATTTAACAACGCAAAATCCAAGATTTTCGCGATTTTCATAAAAAGTGTAGCACAGATGTATATTATACGTGATTTTATGATTAAATGAATTTTTGTTGAATTAGCGTTAGATCAACAAATCGTGATGAATTTTGGGAGTAATTGCGGTAAATAGGCGTTATATGAAACGGAGGATATAAATTTTGATGATACTCACTGGCTGTCGTGTTCCAACATAATGGACGCCTTCATAACGTCCTTCTTGACAACAGGACCGATACGTATGCCCGCATACTGGAACAGAAAAATTTAAGACGACGTTGAAATTTTACAGTTATACACATGGTGGTTAATTAAAATTAATAGAACGCTTTTTTAATTTCTCTTAATGTTAAAAAATCGTCGATTTATTGTGTACGTTCTCACTGAATTATATATACATTCGTGGATCAATGGTCATTATTAAGGCTAAAATAGGGTATGGTTATAAAAATATGTTAGATATACTGCGAATTAAATAAATAATTTCTTAACCTTTTCGCGATATTTCAATCAGTTATAACAGAAAACATTTTAAAAGGCATAACAGTAGATGAAATCTGAATTATTACCAAAACAGTTATAGAAAAAGAAAAAAAGAGGAATGATATTTTACTCTCTCAGCATATTTCCGGAAACACTTATAGAATGGAGCATGAACCGGAAGCATTAAGAAAACAGGCAACTCCAAATAGCATTTAAAAGTAAAAGTATATATAAGCACGCGTGAAAAGAGCTATCGTCTATCGAATTATTTATGTTTTTGACCCAAACTGCTTTAAAACTTACCATTCGTACACATCATGATTTCACTTCGATATCAACTTTGAATACCGTTATCCACATAAAAATACACACCTTAAAGCTACATGTATATAATTAAACTCGTTCGTGAAACAAATATATACATAAAATATATTATTCCTACATCTATAAAAAAAAGCAACTATTATCCACCTACCAACCCATAACTTTCGTTTCATTACAATCTCGTACATATATATACTGCATTATACAAAATAAAAAAGAATTCACAGCCACGCTGAAACAAAACATATCCACCTGTTTATTCCGTCGCATCAAACGTCTATACACACACACACACATACGCGCGTTATCGTAAGGAAGCAACGTACAAGGGGGCAGTGGGTTACAAGACAGAGAGCGAGAGAGAGAACGCATACGACGTTGAAATTCGAAGCGAGCTCTGCAATGCAAGCGAGCCTCGTGAAAAACGAAGCGCGCGGGGATATACTGATAGAGGAGACCCTCTGCCGATTCTCGAACTTGCGCGCGCGCGCGCGTGCAAGAAGCAGGAAGTGTGGAATTTCGCAGCGCGCGACGATGATGCGGATATTCGCGATGTTTGAAAGACGCGTGTGTGTATATATGGGGGTGCGATTTGGAGGTGGGAAGAGGAATGGTTTTTTCTTTAAAGTAAAATGTAGTGATTTAATGATGAAACTGTGATTTCTAGAAGTAAAAATGTAACGTTAGGGTAGGACTATAGTAACCTTCTTGACCAAGACAAATTATTTTTCTACCGTATATTGTATATACTATTATACATCGTAATATTAGAGGATTATTAGAAGATTACAATATGAGATGAAGATGAAATCAACGATAGAAAAGAAATTGACACCGGTGTACTAGAACAATGCAACATATCGTTACGTTACCCATCGCTAAATTCGACAGCTCCAACAATTCTCAAAAGATCCCATATATATAAACAAGTTTCTTGCACTCAATTAAACTTCACTATCATCTCGCATATATAATACATACGCGGCTGCGAAAAGAACTACACACACACACACACACACATACGCACGCTCTTAACGACATCCTGCGCAATTAAACGGCGCCCCCGTATCCATTCCTCTCTCGCTCCCTTGACTCCGTTCACCATACACACACACACATACACAATCTCCCAACAAACAATCAACTTTTCTCTCTCTTTGCATCCGCTATCTCCTCAGCACTTCCTCCGTGGCTTATCATCATCCTTCTTTTCCTATCTTTCGCCATTCTTTCAACGTATGTGTCCGCGTACATATAGATATATATACACACACACGCGTGCGCGCATACTGATTTTTCTCTATATATACATATATACAGCGGCGAACCGGATATGTAACGTATACCCGCGCCACTGCCGCCGTCGCCGATAGGCAATATCGATAAAACCCGTCGCGCGTATACACACACACACACATCGCGCGTAACGTCCGCTATATATACATGACGGGCGATGGAGTCGTCGTGGTTATTGAAACTGTTGCTGTGTGTATGTGTGTATATATATATGTACGTGTGATATCGGTGGTCCGTGGCTACTGATAAGAGTATGTAATGATTTTTTCGTGGATAATGGGGCCTGGTTACTTGGTTTTCTTTTTTTTTTTTGCTGGGTTTGGTAAAGTGCGGAACTGTTTCTTACGGGGCGATAAGTCTTTTAATATTTACACCTGACGGTATGGTCACACTTTGGTTACTCGTGAATTCGCGTCGAAATTGTAAAGAAAATATATAAAACAAAGCGAAGTATATATACATATTTCTATATACATTTCGTAATTCAACTACTTTTTGTACACCGCTGATTATATATTTACTAAGCGTATGTGTGTATATATAATTTTATTAAATATGCAAATAGTTACATAAAATGTGTGTACAACCTGCCTGAACGCGTTGGCTATTATGGATTAATTATGTGCGAAATTAGCATATTATTATTTTATTGAAGTGCCTGATCGTGCAACTATAATGAACATTATAAACACAATAATAAAGATAAAATATATGCTGAGTATGCCTGTATACTTATATACATACTGTGCGGAAATTCACGTTATGCTCAAGTCTTTCTTTTACACGTTCGCGTAAACTAAAGAATTCCATGATAACTATCGTATCGTAAATTAGCCACCGTTGACTTTTACACAACTCTTATGTGAAAGAATCCCGTCGATTTAATGTTTTTTATTGTCGCTATATCGTCAACCACAATTCATATATGATTTTCGCATAATTGTTGTAAATAGTGCATATAATACGTAAATTGAAACTTATCGTTTCATCAAAAAAAAAAGTCAAATATCTTACATACGAGCACGATGTAGTTTTTCAGTTTGATCTCCACAATTTTTCAAATGATACTGCTATTATATTTTTAATTCCTTCACATTTGTATATGATATAAAATATGTAATTTAATGTTTTATCTAAAACGCACTTATGTACATGGCACAGATTAAAGTCGCTACACTACTACATCGCAACATAATAATGCAACAAGAAACTACTGCGCGCGTCAGCTTGCTTTGTCACATGAAAATTACAGTTGCCCAAGGCCACGTTTGATTCATAAAAATGCACTCATGCACACGTACACACACATACACACATAAGTATGCAGTCCGCAGCGGCATCAATGAAATTACGCAATCGCATCCCTCGTAAAAGACTATACATATATATACAGAGAGGGCTGAGCGCGCTCTTGGTGTAAAAAAAACACACACTAAGAAATTATCCAAGAATGCGACATTCTCGCAACGGTGCTCTTTCTCTCTCTGTCTTTCTCTTCAGTAGCTTACTCTCGGTCCTATACACACACATATACACACACACACACGGTGCCGCGAGAAAACGAGTCCCGCGTAGTCGTCGTAGTAGAAGTAGTAGTAGAGAGGACTTAATGGTTTCATCCTTGACGGCATTCGTCATTTGCATAATTTGCCATTCATGCTCCCGCGCGCGCGCGCTCCGAGAGTCTTAGAACGAGAGAGAGAGAGAAGAGATCCTTTATATATATATATAGGTTTTTTTAGCCGCGAGGCGAAGAGAGAGATTCGTCGCGTCGCGGAACGAGTTGTTGTGCGAGAAAAAGAGAAATGCGGTTGTAGCACGGAGTGGAGGCGGAGGAAAAATTGAACGGAGAGAGGATCGCGAAGGAGTCGAGCGTAATAAGATGTGGAAGGAGAAGAAGAAAATGCGCTTAATAAGATGTGCGCGCGGCCATGTGAGGAGAGAGTAGCAGAGGAGGTGTGTGCGATTATTAAAATTTATTAAGCGAGGTTGTATATATATGTATATATATACATACAGGTGTGGAAGTGGTTGGAATTGTGAAACGGATTAATTAAATAGGTATAAGTATATATAGTTAATAAATTAGCGTATATATAGGAGTGGATTTGAAAATGACATTTAACGGAACGAACGTACGGTTAAATATTGCTATAATTTTAATTGAATAGATAGATAACATCGCAACTGGTAATATATAACATGTATACGCAGACGATATACTATTATAGACCACAATTGAAAAAATAAAATTTCTATACGGTACAATCGTCGTGACTTTCACGAATAAACGCGGCATTATACTCGTAAATAACGAAAGACGAATACACGCGCGTATAATAGAAGTGACACTAAGGCTATATGTAGGAAGAAAGGAGAGAAAGAAAAAACGTACATCAACTGCGGGGATTTCCAAGTTTCTTTCTGTCTGTAAGCACAAGCACGCGCGCGCGGCTTGTATAATTAGCCGAATATAATAGCCGATACGCGCTCTATACGTTATATACGCGTCGTTATAAATCTCTCGCGCTAAAAGGAATTCCATCGTAATTTCTCTCATTCTCTCTCTCTCTCCTGTAAACAGGCAATATATACATAATAAATCATTCTACCTATATAAACAAGTAACATTTCGTCTACCTCACCGCACTTGGTTTGAAAATTCATCAAAATGTCGAACCTCGCCCTTCTCGCGTTGTAGTGTACGTACGACGAGACTTGTTATATATATAAGGGACGAGCGAGTGAAGGAGGAAGGGGATAAAAAGAGATGATTCCAGAATCCGGAGGGAAGTAGAGAGAGAGACGTAACCCGAAAATAGCCAGTGACGCACGGCGCGCGTACGTTACGCACGGTTATAGAAATATACACGTTTATAAACAACGAGCGCTGTAGCCGGTATATAGTATAAGTAGTAGTAGTAGTAGTAGTAGTGGAAAGAGCGCACTGGGCTAAGGCAAGAGTAGTATAGCTGCAATTACTCACTGATCCCTATGCATGTGTGTGTGTGTGTACTTATATGCGAGATGGTTCGTTGTCTTGGGTGTTCGAGGGGAAAGGTTATAAGGGTTATGGTGGATCGGTACGAAGATCACGTAAGAAGGTGTAGGTAAATATATGGCGTGGATTTGATAATTTAAAACTATAGCTGATGTTTGGAGGATGAGTATATGTGAGTTCAGTTAGTATAAGGGAGTGAAGTACAGGTTTTTGGAATCTCATATAGGGAATAGTTTGGTATGCTGCAGAGTTTGCTAGTAAAATTTACCAATACCTATATTGACGGTGCTGACTCAAGTTTTTATGTAATAAAGTTATCAGTATACGTTGAAAAGGAACGATGAACGGAATTAATCAGTATATTATCTATTATATAGTGATATCATGGTAATGGTGGCTACCTACTTCAGTTTAGTGAATTTTTATACCGAAATATATCAGGGTAATTTGTGAAAAACTTATCTCTATTTGAATTAATTTCATGAATTTTTACCACAAATGAAACTTTTTTTGTTATATTTAGCAAATCTAGCTTATTTTTTAATTCATAAATAAAACATGATTAACGCGTAAACTTATTTGAAAACATGAAAAATTGTAAAGCTGGTATAATAATAAGAGGAAAAATGATTATAACTAATTTTGTTATTCAGTGCTGAACGATGATAACAATATCAAACGAAGAAATCATAACATTTCTTTATTACCAAAGGAAGCGATAAAAATGCCTTCCTAATTCTTTATATTTTCCTTGTTTACATTTTAACGAGCTGTTCGTTACAGTAAAACGCTTTCAATTATAAGTAAATAAACTCGGCATGAACATGTATCACATGAACGTAACCTCGATCTATCAAACGGACAAGAATATTATCAAAAAACCGTTTCCGTGTATCAGGATATTACTACTTATCCACACTTCACCAATGCAATAAAATCACAATCCATTCGAATTGAAAATCTACATCGAATTACTTTACAACCCAACCCGTTATCAAACGTAAAAAAAGTCAAAAAATGTAAAGATACACAGATTTTTTTAAATTCAAATTTAATCAAACATATACACACACACGTACGTACACTTTTCCCGCAGGTATTATATAGCGAAACGAATATACATACTATGGGGTCTCGCAATAACAAGACGCAACATCTCGACGGCGCGGGCATGCATATATATATGCGCATGGGTACACGGATAAGTCATCTCTTCGCGGCGCGCGCCGTTACCGAAAATACTCCCGCGTTCCGGGAAGTGCCAACCCCCGCGCGACTGTGCCGTTAGCCGTCGCGTACTTTCGGGTGTACGTATGCGTGTGTGTGTACGTAAGCAGTGCTAACGGACGGATAGTGGTTACTAGACTGTCCGTCGTGATTTTAGCTATCTTCCTGTATAATGTATGTTTGTTTATTGTAGATAAAGAATCATGTAAGGTATGACGCAATAATCGTAGGGGAAGTGGTTCATTGAAGGTATCAAGGTCGTAAGGAAGGAAGTGGCGAGGGATAGGTAGTGTGAATTAAGGTGGTTGCGTTTGGAAAACGCATCTATAGTTGAAACCTTCAACATTTGATATATTGTTCTAAAGAAAAAGTACGGAGTCAACGTCCAAATTAGCGAGAAAATTACAATGTTAAATGTTCATGAATAGACGTAGAGCTTGTGAGAATCTGATAGGGAATAAAGGATAAAGTGTTTGTTCTAAGTATTAAAAGAATAGTGTTTTGAGTAAAAGGGTACATTAGTTATGGGAGTTGGAACAATAATTCTGACTATATAGAAAAAGTACGCAGGTAAACAATTTAGAGAGTAAACAACTGTCAATAAAAGAATTACAGTAATTTTTATGAGAATATTTTACAATTCATTTTCTGAATAAATTAACCTCTAAGTTGATGCATACTACCTGAAATTTATGCGTAACCACTGATTGGCACAATTTAGTTAATAATTATATAAACCAATATTGCCAGTCGATTAAATCACCAAAATTAAGTAACACTAAAAAAACTTAAAATTCCTTTACCCATAATTTAAAAAAAATCGCTATTCCAAATCCACACCATCCCACAGTTAACCCCCACCCTAACCAACCACAACTCCTACCCCTTTACCACCTTCAATCACCCACATTACATAGGCCATCGGCCTCTAATCTACACCATACCCCTCCCACCAATTCAAAGCAAGCAAGCAAGCCCACACACATAGAGAGACAGACGCGGAAACCATTGAATGGGAAGCCAAGCCGGCTGTGCGCGCTACGAAGCGCGAAATTCGCGGCCGCGCCATAGAGACTTTCCAACTCTCGCGTGTGTGTATATACATACACATATATATAGCTATATTACCACGAGCAAACGATGAAATAGGTCACGCGCGCACGGCTCCATTCACGCTGCGCGCCCGCGTATATATACCGCTGAATGAACGAACGACCGCATGCGAGTATAGCGCGGGCGGAGAGAGAGAGGAGGGATATATTGCGATATATAGGCGGAAGTGAGTGTTACGTGCCGATATATATATATATGTATATGATTTTTCGCGGTGGAGTGTGTGTGTGTGTGTGAGGGTGGAGTTGTGTAATGATGTCTGGTGAGGTATTATGGGTTTATTTATATATGTATAGATAGATATACAAGTATAGGGTAACGGGAGTGGTATAAGTATTTGTATAATAAGTGGTTTGGGATATGACGATGTGGGTAGGTTATAATGTATAGGCATTCAATGGAATTTTTGGACTTTTCAAGTTGCATGTATATATAAGGAGTGCGAACTTCGATTGATGATATTGCAATTGAAAGCAAATGAAATATATACGCTGTTTAATTCGAGATTTAAGCTACAATAACTTGGTGAATCCACATGTGTGTAAAGTATTGTATACTCGAACTATTAAATCTCGGCCTGCATTACCACTTATGTTTCTTCATAAACTAGTATAGTGATTTTCGGACGAAATACATATCGACAAAGCTCGTGCTTTGAATCCCATTATTATCGCGCAATCCTAATTACCCTTTCTCCCATCACAGGACATCAATCCTGGATAATCAGATTTGTTATACATATACTGAAATTGTCTCTTCTTTTCATAGCTGCTGGTTCTCATGCTTGTTACTACAACGTAAACAATCTGCATGTTTTTGGCAGTGGAAGAAAAAACAATGTGAGCAGTCTCATTTCTGAAGCGAAGAAGAAGAAATTCGATGTGAAAAGAATCAAAGCATTATGCATTTATAATCATTTTTAAAGTCGATAAATATTTTATTCCAAAAAAAAGCAAAGATAATGTTATTTATTTTAACGTATATTCCTAACGATTTCATTATCTACATACAACGAACTTTATGATCACAACTCAACAAAAATTTCCACTCATTCATCTTCAATCCTGAACCCTACTGCTCATTTTTCACCCTAACCACACTTTAACAACCCAAAATCCCTCGCTTTTATAGTATCTTTCCCTTCGACATCCTCATCTCTCTCTCTCTCTTGTCCCTCATTCTCCAAAAAATTGCAGGGCCCCGTCGAAATAACACGGGCGTTTAGACGCGACTTCCGGTGCAGCCTGAACAGCAGCAGCAGCAGCAGCTTTCTCCAATAAGTTTATTAGCACGCGGGGCTCCTGCACATAACCATGTTTTTTTTTTTGTTCTTCTCTTTCTCTCGTCTCTCTCCCCCTCTGCCTCTTTGGAATTAATTGAACGCGCGCAGCTGCTGCTGTTGCACCGAATATAGATATATACATGTATATGTACACTGCACCGTGTGAAATTGAATTTTTAAATTACGAGCGGCTGATTTCGGCGAGATGATCGGGAGAAACGAGTTGAAAACTGTTGTTGTTGGCCATGTTTCAGATAATTGTCTGCTGTATATGGGTTTGAGTGAGGTTGTGAACCGGTTGAGGTTCTTTTTCTTTTTAGGAATACGGGGGTAATAAGGATTACTGGTCGGTTGCTTTTTGGGAAGGTGGATGTTATAATGTCGTGGGATGGAAGTAAGGAGTTATGATGGGTAATAAGAGTGGTTGGGTATGTAGACAGGATGGTAATTAAAATGATGAAATGCATGAGGAATAGTATAAGTACCGTACATGGAGAGAGAACAATTTAACGTAAATTATCAAAAATAATACCAGGATTTATATGCTAATGTGTAGGAGTATCGTGAATTGTAAAAATTTGAAATGATATCGTATATGCTTTATACATAGAATTATATCGGATACACGTACGTAAGTTGTACTATACACTGTATATTATTCAATTTTTCTGTAAAGTGTACGTCAATTTTTGGGTTTTCGAAGTTTGGTGGTAGTTCTATGGTTCTATAATGCATAGTCTCTACAAAATATTTTCTTAAATCTTACCAACCTACTTAGCGTAATTACACCAATACCTTTCTTTTACTATAGGTTAACGCAAAGGTTATTTTTGTTCGTTATATCAAATTCATTTTCTAGCTTTACGAATAAAACAAATTCATAGACAATTCATCTACAGGTATTCCACCATTTCTGAATACCGACAGCATCATCTTAAAACCTTACCTCTAACCCTTCCAACGAAAAAATTTACCACAAAAATCAACCTCGGACTACTACTAAACCACAATTCGCCGTCTAATCGACTTCCGCGCAACCGCTAACGATAACGGCTGCAAAAAAAAAGAGACAACTCAAAAAGTAGCGAGACTATATATATACAAGTAACGCGAGCCACAATGAGAACGGTCACGACGAGAGAGAGAGAGAGAGACAACCTAACGAGCGCCGAAATTCGAAACCGGAAGCGCGCAAAAGACCGAAGACAGGCGCCGCCGGAAATTGTTCCTCTCCTCGAATTCGCGCTCGCGCGCGTGGTTTCCGCTCTTTCTGTCTCTCTAGCGCGAATCCGTTTCCGCTCGCTAGAAAAATAAAGATCGTTGCTAAGTGGACCATGAGGCTGAGAGAGAAAGAGAATGGGAATCTGCACAGTTTTACGGATATCTATATAAGTGAGCGTATATAAAACAAACATGGTGTCGTGGAATGGGAGGATAATGTGTAAATTTCTTGCCTAGATTGTAACATATACCAAAATTTGCCGACTTTTTAATAAAATACAATTAAAGTTATTCGGAACATTACGTAATTAAAATTTCAATATTTTCTTAATCACCCTTAGCCATATTTTGACTTATACTTATGAAAATGACACAAGACTTTTGTGCCCAAAAATATGAAACTGAGATAAAGTAAATATTATACTATAAACCATCCGTCAGACAAATATTTCCAAAATATCTCAACTTTTTATTTATTCTTCTCACTGACCGACTAATCAACATTATCATAATTTTTGCAAACCCGTCGTCACCAGCGCACTCACGCGGTACATATATATATATATCAAAAGGAAACGGCGCTCGATTAATCTCTCTCTTTCTCTCTCTCTCTCTCGCGGCGCACGAGTAGGTCCGATTAGCCGTCGCGCGAGGAAATGTCGAGATATCCGTCCGGCCCGCAGAGCACAGCAGATAGAAAGAGAGGAAGCGACTACGCGGATCCGGCAGAGAGAGAGCGGATGCGAGCGCGCGGATGACGGTATGATATATATACATAGAGGTATAGGATATGGCTCTCTCGGCGCGACACCGTTTTACGCTGTGTATGTATATGTGTGTGTATGTATGATGTGGTTGGAGCTTTAGTGATAGGACATGGGTTTTAGAGGATGTCTAAGAATTGTGAAAATTATGAGTAACGTTTTCTCTCTAGATAATGTTCATTTTGAAAGATTTAAAGCTCATTTTCCTAAGAATTTGAATGATATTCGTGTACAGTCGTATACAGTTAAACATGTGTTTGGACGTCATCTACGAAGAGATAACTTTATAAATCGTATCTTAAAATTCCTTCATGAGACATGCATATAGTTAAGAATATTATACCTTTAAACGCACACATTTTTATTTCCGATGTATTTCCTGTTATAAATTTAATTTTCTTTACTATAATCCATACAAAGAAATATTCAATACATAAGAAATTCCTGCAATTCTCCTATCCAGTACCAGCCCTATAATAACTTAACTTCAAACTTGTTGTCTTCAACTTATATACAAACACTGACCACCTATACCATATTCCCGCATTACAATTCTAACTCGCCAATGAACTCTACAACACCTCTCCTCCCACTACAAAACCTCACCCTCACTCATATCATATCCACCAAAACACCACCATCAGGTAGCGTAAAAAGGTCTAACCCCGACACGTGTACCCCACACGCTACCCATATATATATATATATACACTTGCACAAATCGGTGCGCCTCTCGCCCTCAACTAGATAATCATCGCACAAGCCCAACCAACCAACCAACCAACCGACCGACCAACCGTTCGTCCATCCGTAATTTATACCAATGAATGAAAAAGTGCGTGTAATACGCGAGCTTTGATAATGAAGTCTTTCCCGTCGAAACGCCATGCCGCGCACGCGCGCGACCGTCGCCGGCGCGCTTCCCACGCGTCCCCCGCTATATACTTTGGAACTTTCGAAACTTCCGCGATGTATATACGCGCAAAGCCGGAGATTAGCGTTCCTACGCGCGTGTATATATGCGAGGAAGAGAGAGAGAGAGAGATATATATACGCATGGTCGTTGCTATATATAGAGAGAGGACGCGGTGAGGTTGAGAGCGAGCGACGATGCGCGATGGTGTGCTGCGGAGTTTAAGCTTATACGAGAGATTCGATTTTCGTCGATGGGTTGTGCGGAGAATATGATGCAGGTTTGGTTTTTAATGGGGATGGTGAGGGTTGAAGAGAAAAATTAAGGGTTATAAAATTATTTTTTTCAGAGCAAAATAGCTTTGTGAATATTTTTAATATATATAAACTATAGATAAAATCGAACGTGACTTTCGCGAATTTTCGTTTGTTTTTGGAGTGACAGCAGTTATTATATACATTTAATGTTTAAATAATTATCCATTCCTAATCTGTTCGACGTTATTTGAAAAAAAAGAAATACACCTGACCGTATAAATAAAATATTAAAAACTAACATTCAATTATACTTAATCGCATCAATACTCTGTTTGCACTAAACTCAACAACTCATTCATCCTACATCCACATCCATTCAATACTATACCCCCGCCGCGCATCGCGTTCCCCGAAATTACGTAAAATCCCGCGAGCTTTCAACTCTCTCCCCTCCACTCTCACCATATAAAACAAAGCCTTTTAATCGCTCATTTACCGCAGAGAACCCAAAAGACTTTTACGCGATCGCACGCGCCCTGTGTATATCCATTGTTTCGCCATAATCCAAAAGAGAGAAAGAGCGCATCACACAAACAGCGGATCGTTAGAATTCCTCTGTCTCCTTCCCTCTGTCTTCATGTATATATATATGTGCGGTGTTTTTTTCGCGGTCGAATTAATAATGGATGAACTCGCGCAGAGCGAGCGAGCGAACGAACGAACGATGAATGGAGAAAGGGAGGAGCACACGCGGCTGCGTATACTATATATATACGCAGATACACGAGAAACTTTTGAATGGAGTCACCTTTACGCACGAGCGCGGCGTGCCGCAGAGGCGGCGGCAAAGTTCTCAATGGCGTATGTATACATATATATATATAAACGCTATATGGTTACGCGTTTGCGCAAAGTGGGAGTTTCCTTTGCGTTGTAACGAATATGCGCATAACGCACTCGTATTGAATTTTTTATCGAATGGTGAAACTTGTCGTTATATGATGAGAGATGATAGCTTTTGTATTTGTATTGTTTATGTGTTGATTTACACAACAAGAGAATTTGATTGGGGAAAATTAAATTAAATGATATCGAAGCTTGCCTATATAAGTATACACACGCATTGAAATTTCATTGTTAGAAAAGATGCCGCAGATTTGATGGTAACAGCTATATTAATTATGTGAAAAACACCTTCTTTCGTGAGAAAGAAAAAACAAAAGGAAAAAAGAAAGGTTTCAGCGTCCCTATGTATTCAACAGGACGACCTCCTCCAACGTGCAGCTATAAACTGCGGTGCAAAACGTTCTTCGACGCCCTAGTTAGTATTGCAAAAAGTGGCGTATATATATTTGCGACGCGACGCGGAAAAGATGACTGACCTCGCGTGCTTCCTCGCATTGTCTTCGTCACTCAGCGGTACGGGTGCAAGTGCGTATACATATATACCATACACAACGTGTACAATGATTTTTCTTTTTTTTTTTTTAAAGCACCGGTATAACGTTCATGGGAGCGGATGCGCTTTCAGGAAGGGTGTTTGAGACAGTGGATTTCCATGGGCGCTGGTATAGCTGTGTGCGTGTGTAATTTAACGATGCTGTTGGGTTGTTGGTTAGGTATTGATGAATTGTGCAAGAAGTTATAGTGTATGTGGTTAAAGTGTAGAAAAATTTAGAAGAGGATATAATTTTTTTCATTGATTGCTTTGTATCTGACATTATAAAATTCGTAAAAGAAAGTGATAACTGAGAATTTTGTCGAAAAACAAAAAAGGATTATCTGGGAAATTGGTTAGAAAAAGTATACGAATTTTTTCAGTTACCCTGGCGAGTTTAAAATAGGAACCTTAAAATAATGATAAGAGTATTAAGAATGTCTATAAAGTGTAGTACGATTGATTTGTACATATAAGAAAATATATTATGTAATACAAACGAACATTTTTATTTAATTTAACACAATTCACCTGTTAAAGTTCAAGAAAAAAAAGACCTACTCGCGAGTTAATACCTTTTTTAACCATATTTTGAGTTGGTTATATCTGCTTTTAAGAAATTGGCTCTCAATATTAATTCTAGTTGACGAACAATATTTCGTATATAATTATCAATACACGAAGCGATCGTTAGGTTTTACTTTTTTTTATATAAGAAAATTTACTATTTTTATAATAGCACTGGGACACACTCGACGTTTGGAATTTTTACTGTTTTAAATATAGTAACTTCAAGATTTTCTCCAACCCCTTACTAAATAAACTAACGAGCTCCTAATCTCCACGTACAAACAACCGTACGCCCACTTCAATCTTCAACACAACCATATCACCCACGCGAATAATAACGTTCAACCCGAAAATTCTCCGAAACCTCTCAATATCCTCGTACTACATCGACATGACGTACTATATACCCTCCACTCACGAATAATATCCACACACACACATACTTACACAATTCCCATCATCGTCGCTACCGAACATATAAACACACACACGCACGCGATTACCCGAAGCCGTCGCACGTTAATTGGCACAATTAAATTCGACTATACGCCAACAGAGGGGGCGGAGAAGGAGAAAGAATTCCGAGAATCCAAGGTTCAATTGTGTGTGTATGTATATATATAGATACACGATGTGGCCTCTGGTCTTCATTCATCGAATGCGTATACGTTATATATACGTGAGTTTAGCACGTTCCATGAATGAAACTCAACGCGCGACAGAGCCGCGCGTATACTTTACGCTTCGGTCAGCACGCGTGCGAATTGTATAAAGGGATATATATATATATATTCGCTTCCGACCATGACGCGCATCTTTTTCGCGTAGCGAGTTGTTTGTATAATGTATATAGATTTGCTGTGACGATTTATATAATAATTGGATTGGATGTATTGAGCTTTTGCTATAGATGTATATACTTACGAGTTACGATGTGAGGTAAAAGTGGAATATCGTAAATTGATAAACTCACCTGTAACAAACAAAAGAAAAATTTATACGTTAGTATAATATACACATATGTATGTATAGGTATGACAATAAAAATATATATATAGCATGTATGTATGAAACGTAGGCGTGAAAGGCATTAAATTTCATCCTAACGGAGAAAAATTGTTGACAAATAGGTTTTTCAATAAATTTTCAATGTTTAAAGAGCGTATACACATGTAAATATATTATATTTAATTGGAAAATCAATCTAAACGGTAAACAGACCCCCTTCTCTATATATATATATATATATATTCACTCGCGTAATCTACCGTTATGCCTTCCGACTACGAAACAGCCGTGCCTCCTATATGCTCATCGCGCAAATCGATTACTTCCGCACTGTGCTGTGTGTGTGTGTGTGTGTGCGTCGCAATATTTGCATGCCCGTAACGTTGCCTCGTATATTATACGCTTGATGGGATGTTCGACTCGGTCACAAATAATCGCGAGTAGATTATTCGTTATCTCAAAATGTTGATGTAATTCTGTCGTTGTTATAATTATTTTGGGGGATACTTAGCGCGACAATTTTATTAGTTTATTATATGGGTGATTCTCGCAGCAAAAGTACTCAGTTTTAGATGTAATTTCCGTGGTATAGCTGCTAACCTCTTTTTCATTGAATGATAATGAACATCTGGTGATTTTTAATTTCATGATATCATAGTTTAGTTACTTGAGTTTCATTCTTGTAAGAAAATGTATTTTTGAAAAAAAAATTGAAGATTATACACCATAACATCTAATAAAATAGCCACGGAGATTACAGGACAGAATCGGTACACTTTTGCGGAGAATCACCCATATACATATATAAAATTATTATTTTTTTTTGTACACGGTCATGTGGCGTTTAGTTTGTGTAATATAAGTTAAATATCGATCAATTTTTGTAAAAAAATTATTTTCTCACCATACCCTGGCCGAAAGTACCACTTTCACTCCCGGCTCCGAAACGCGAATGTGGTATTTTCGGCCCGGGTATGATGAAAAATCGTATACGCAACATGGGGGGTAAAGAAGACCACCACAGAGCATATATTTGCCACCCCCGCTTTCGGCCCAGGTGGCAATTTACACGTGCTTTGGACTGGCCAACTCTTTACCTCCTTATTGTGTAATATACTATTAAGCAACCAGTGTTAATTCCGATAAATTAGATCTAATATATAGGTAAATAAAATAAAGGGATATTTATAAAGTCTCGAGCGATCATAATATTATGATTAAAAAAAATTGTTACAAAACTAAAATTATCATCATGTATTAATTTACATCCTTCTACTGTTCGCTTAACAGCGCGAAAATCGATAAAAATATGAATTAGAAACCATGAAAATAAATACACTCTTAAAATCCATTTAGTAAATGTTACAACTTCCCGCAACAATTGCCATTAAAAAAATTCTATCCGAACAACTATACGTAACCCCGCAGCACAAAACAACCATATCGATACAATATATATATAATTGCTTCCATAACCACATCAGCAATCCCGGCACGCGCATGCTTCGGCGAACTCCCTGTATACACACACACACGTGTGTGAGAAAGAGTCGCTGCTCCTATACACACACACATATATATACACGTACGACTTGATGGCGCCGGTTGGAAGGACGACGACGACGACGACGACGGTGGTGGTATATATATCCGCATATATACATATACACACATACGAAGCAGGACGAGGCCGGGCGTATAGGTAGCGAACCGCACGGGAATCGTTAATTACGCATGCGCCATTGTTCGGTGCATTCCTGGCGCGGACGAGCGACGCCGGAATGCCGATATATGTATATATATATACATCGTCGTGAGAGAAATGTATATTGTGTGTGTGTGTATATGTGGCGAGGGATGAAGGCAGCAGCAGCCGGTGAGCTACCGGTTAATTGTTCCAGCGTGGCGGTGTGCTCGGTTTGATTCATATATATGGGGAGTTTTTTTTTCTTTTTAGCTCGAGTGTGATTTATTGGTGGGAAGTGGACGAGCGTGGCGGTTGGGTTGTTGATTTTGAGCTTGGAAGGGTTACTTCTACTCTCTTATATGATACTGAAGATTATTGTAAAAATACATCTCCTACTCTAAATACAACAGTAAAATTTTTCTTAACAACTGTTGTCACCCACTCTCACCATCGATATAACCCATAACTCATTCAATTGAAAAGACCGGATTATACCGTCATTCGTCGACGGCGGTGGCGCTTGACTGCCACTGCGGAATTCAAAAGATTGGCAGTTTTGTTAAAGGAGGAAGCGTTATAAATAATGCCGGAAACAGCTCGGCACAATAATGATGATGATGATGATGATGACGACGATGATGCAAGCGATTCCCCCTCTGGTTATACTTGCGAAACTCGACTCTGCAGCTGTGTGATGTGATTTTTGCGACCGGATTGGGTGTCGCGTATTATGGGCGATTTTTTTGGAATACGAATATGGTGGTAAAGGGGAATGTATACATATTTGTGGTGTGCGGATGATTAAAATATGTAAATCATGCAAATTAACTGTTGGTGTTTGAAGTACAAAAATGTGCGTTAATGTACTTGAGTTTACTTTATTATACACTTACGAAAATAAAAAACTACTGTATGATTGTCACGTTATATACGGTTCAACAAAAAAATTTAGAATATTTTACATAGGCATACGATTTAAAAATCGACTAAACATTTATCCAGAAAACCTCTACCTCGGCAAGTAGACCATTTCCTCATCCACCATACATTTCCACACGATAAGAATACAGAAAATTTTACTGTTTCGTACAAGTTAAATGAACTGGGTTAGGAGAAAGTTTAAATATATAATATCGCAAAATTTGTGGAATCAACATTTCTTGTAGTAAAAACAACAATTTATTCGAAATTTATACTTTCAACTAAATTTGAAAAGTAAAAATTACATTGAAAAAAGAAGAATCTTCTTTTTCAAAAAGAGATCCTATAACACACTTTAAAGCTGTTTTAACATATCAAACCTTTAGTCAAAATCAAATTCAACATTTCTTTAAAGCTGCGTTTCTACAGATATACTCACGAAAGTAAAAATAAATTTGCCCACATTTTACGGTTAAATCAACCGTGCAATAAATGCAGAATTTTCTAAATTTTTTCCATGCAATTGCACCGTCTTTTCTGCTACCCTCCTATACCCATATTCCACCACTGAAACCATCACCACCATTCCCATCTCTTACCCACCGTCTTCTATTTTATTACACACATACACATACTACCTTAGAAATATTCAATGAACGCACACATATACATACATACACACACACGAGGGGAGGGGTAGGAAGCTTTAATTGCTTTCCCGAAGGAACGGTTACGCGCTGCACTCTCGCTGTGCGCTCGTTAACGAAACGTATCCTGCCATTTTCTCGCGAACGACGGAAGGGAATTTCATTCTTGCGCGACTTGAGAAATCCTCACCCGCTTGTATAGCGTATATATATACGTTTCTTTCGACTTGCTCATAGCAGTGGTAACAGGCTTGCCGCTGCTTCCCATAGAATTCGCGGGTAATTAACGAATAATAAGTGCCGCCGCGCGTATATATATATACTGAATGCGAAGAGGAAAGGGAAGTGGTTAAAAGCTGCGTACCGGCCGACTTTGTTTATTGTGTTAAGCAGAAAATTCGTTAGATATAAAATGAATTTTCTGTAAGTAAGAGAAATCTTTTTGACTGCGTCAATTTTCCAGAATTTTCTTTGCGGATTTGTCACAATAATAAGAAGATTTTTCTTTATCACGTAGAAGCAATTTTTGAGAGTGTAGTGTAGGTTAGCTCATATAGTTTTTAAGCTCGATATTATTGTTATAGTGCTTTGTTTTAATTTGTCTATATCCCTGGTAGAAATTTGACTATTAAAAATGGGGCACAATCTCAGTAAATAGCCAAGAGAAATGACTAATTATTG
>JAWWEQ010006222.1:0-50883 GCA_035583055.1 Torymus tubicola
CATCAAAATACATAAGAATATGATAGTCAGTGCTCTGGGTTTGACCACTTTCTTTTTTCTGTGTGGCTGTGTTATTAGCGAATCTACCATATTATATACACTAATGCTCTTCTTGTTTTCTCGCTATTGGCACAACTGTTGTCCTTGCTTTGCGTTTAGGTAATGGCAAAAGGAAAAAAAATATAGGCTACGAGTTTTGTTTACAAAAATTTTTTTAAGTATAGATTCATTTTATTTTTATCGAATTAATGTAAAAATGTGAGCATCCAAGAAACAAATTGGTTGTCGACGCACTCATTGTTATACTAATTTTGTAATACATAAAAATTTTGGTTTTTCTCCTACCTGCTGTGCTAGCTAGACTTTTTACGTCAGTTTCGTGTCATTGGATCCTTATCCAACACCAATGAGTTTGCCAGGGAGCCTGCACACGCGTCGCACCCATGAATCGCGAATCGAAATTTGTAGCTTTTAGAATTCATTTAATTTTTCGACGTCTTTCATATTTTTTTTTTATAATATTATGTAATACGAAAATTCTAATATCAGAATTTATACTTATACTCTGTACACTTCACTCAGAAAATCAACTGTGTATTATTTCAGAAATTTTTTTTTGTATCTTTCATTAGGCATTGTTAATCTAACTATATTAAAAGTTAAATATCATGCGATAATGTAGTATTATGTTTGATCATTAAATAATTATATGAATGGTACCATCACAATTAACTTCCGTTTCTATACTAAATTCTTCTGTTTAACTTAATTTGAATTCGTGAAATATTACAAAGAACATTGTTGTCCTATAGTATAAATTTACTCATCGAACATTTGCTTCTATTGTTCGAGTAGTTAATATAGTCTACTTTTATCGTGAATTTAGCTGGTTTTGGGTGATAAAATATGCATAAAAATAGAAAAATCGTCACGATAAGTAACAAAATAGCAATGCTATCTATAAAAAGACGAATTTTTTGCATATGGTGATTATTTGACAGTTCGTAACTAAAACATATTGCGTAGACTATTACATATCACCGTAACAATATGAAGCTCGATAAAATATATCGGTTTATGACGTAAGATTAATTTATTTTTTAATAAAAGTTGTATTTTGAAAAATTTTACTAATAGTAATAATCAATCTTTTTCAATTTTAGAATTTTAGTTTTTATTTATGGTACAAGTGCATCCCCGGTTACGACCGAAAATTCTGTAAGCACAGGTAATTATTTTTGTCGTTATATAACTCAATCGAAAATAATAAATAGAGTGATATATTCTTTGTAAATTGTTTATCATAGTCCCAACAGACGGGCCGTGTCAAAATTTTTATGAGTACGCCTGCTTAAATCAGGCGAAGAATCCAGGGTTTGAGTCGTTAATATTCCAAGCCCAAAAAAATGTAAAAGAAAATCTAGAACGTAAGTTATTAAAGAATTTTGTTAATATATTTTATTACAAACTCTTTATTACAGGTGCGTAGTTATAATTTTTCATATTAAAATATGCAACTATCATAAACTATTTTTTATAGATTTAAAGGAAGCCGAAATTATCGAAGAAGACATTCAGCCTTTAAAAATGATGAATATTTTTTATAATTCGTGTTCTGACAATGGTAAAGCTCAATTTTAATAATTCCGTAAGAATATTAACTTGTTATCTAATTTTTTATTTGTTTTAGAAACAATAAATTCACAAGGTCTTCGCCCAATTTCATTAATATTAAACAGTTTTGGAGCATGGCCGATATCTGCAGATTCTAGTAACGGCAATAATTTACCGGACTGGCAAAGCCTTCTCTCGTTTTACGGTAAACTCAACGTTTTTCCTTTGTACAAAATTACAGCTCACGACGATGTATATTGGAAGTCAAATAAAATTCAAGTAATATAACATTAATTTGCATACAAACCTCTTTTAACTATATCCATTTTATTGACTTGAAATAAAATAGAAAAAATTTTTTACTGCAGATAAGTCAGCCAACCACTATGTTAATTAATGATGAAGATAATGATATAGCGGACAATGCACGTGAAAGATACTTGAAATTTATTCAGAAAATAGCGGATATTCTTGATGACGACAATGAGCTTCGTCATACGAGAGAAGAATTAACGTCACTAGTTAATGAAATCGTTTCATTCGAAATACAACTATCAAAAGTAGGCATTTAATGATTCATTTATAAAATAAAAAATAATAATTTTGTTAACGATACAACTATTGTGTAGATACTGTCTCCAGAAGATCTAGTAAATTTTTACAAACCAACGCCATTGAAAGTATTTCAAGAAGTAACAAATACGAAGACAGAGAACAGTAATGTGACCGTAAGAAAAAAATTATTTATTTAAACATATTCCTTGTTATAAATTACTTATTATTTTTTTTACTAAACAGTTCAATTGGGCGAATATTATAAATAGTCTTTATTCAGGATCGCTAGTCTTAGTAAATGATAACACTGTGATTGACGTTTCGAATCCTGAATATTATTCCGAACTTATTCGTTTATTAGAAAAAACGCCTTTGCATACAATTGGTGGGTACGATTCGCAATATGTAATTTTGACTTTTTGTAGAATATGAGAATAAAATTTTATACATTTATAGTGAACTACATTCATTGGAAATTTATTCTTGAATTTTTACCATACACGAGTGATGAGGTGAGAAATATGTATTTTGACATAAAAGATATTTTGCAAAATCCAGTTGTTGAAACGTCAAGGTAAGGGTATACTTAAGCAAATATTCATAATGCTATGATAATGCATTTATTTATTTACGATACAAATATAGGGTTACTGCATGTAAAAACGAGCCAGTATTCGAGCGTGTCACATCGTATCAGTATGCAAAACAGTACATTACTCCTGAGATAGAAGCTTCCGTAAGTTCAGAAATCAGTTTATACTAAATTACATACTTATTTTTTTTATGGTTTATAGGCAAATGAAATTTTAAATGATGTTAAAGAAGCTGCGATAGCAACTATACAAGATTCTACTTTTCCGAACGCAAATGAAAAATATATAGCTATATCTAAAGTTTCAAACATGAAGTTTACATTAGGTATTTCAGAAGATTTAAAAGATTTATCGAAACTTCTTGAATTTTACAGTAACCGTGTGGTATGATCTAAAAAACTATTTTTCAATTCATACTTTATCACATTTACTTAATAATGAATATCATTTGCAGTTGGTTATAGGTAAAAATTACTTTGAGAATATTTTATCGATTCGACGATTTTCTAAAATGAAAGAACTGGAAGAGGTTCACTCAGACTACTTCAAAAATACAGAGTAAGAAGAGTTTGCGAGTAATTACTGATTATAACGAAAATGAAAATTTATTATTTAATTTTGAATTTACTTTATTACAGAAATGATCAGTTCATGAAAATCAGTCAATTCTTTGATGTTGCTTTTAAATATAGTTTCTTTACGAATGAAGCATGTAAATATTTTTATTAACTTTTATTTAATTAATCAATGCTAATAAATTAATTGATATTATTAAACGTTGTAGATATCAAAACTGAACATTTGACGCAACCTTTGTTCGACCCCAATTATTCCGAGTAAGTATTTGTCAATAAAAACCGTGTTTACAAAAGAATCAAATATTTATTCATCATTCGTTTATCTTTTATCCAGTGTCAAAAAGTATGGTATTTTGGGCTTCGTATTTGCCAAGAGCATCATGAAAGGATTCGACGAAAGCGGTATGTTATTTACCTCGCAGTTTTTTCGGTGTATAACGATAAAGTAATTCAATTATATTGTATAAATTTCAGAGTCAATCGGTGTTTATAAAAATTCGCGTCCTACGGAATTGTACTCGAGCGAAACAAAGAACAAGTTCTGGGACAAGCAAGAATGTTTTACTACTCAGAATATAACCGATATGGAAAAATATACACAAGATATCGTACGATCAATTTTTTTTAATATAATACGAACAATTTTTTTTTCTCGAAAAATAAAATTAATTTTAAAATTTATATATAGGATGTCTCGTCACTGGCCACGTTAAATATGGGAGATTCAGCGGCTATTGAAATAGCGTACAGAGCTTATTGTAGTAAAACAAAAGGCGAACAGTCTACTGCAGACAACAAGGAGTTCTTCAAACTATTTACCGATGTAAGTTATACTTATAGAAATATAGATTTTTACTATTGTCATACAATTTCTTACAATTTTTGGCGTTTTTAGTTGCTGTGTACACGCGAGTTACAGATTTTTCACACAAGACTTATAGGCCACTTGACAATGCCGGAGTACCGCGTGTTGGGATCGTTACCGAATATCCAGGCTTTCACCGACGCTTATGCCTGTCCAAAGGGCAGTCGAATGAATCCTGAGAAGAAATGTTCTTTTTGGAATTAACTATTTATCATTCCAAATGTACCTTATATTTTCTCTACAATAAACAACCTTTACAAGTAAAAAATCCTAGCAACCGCATTATCGAAGCAATATAAATTTCCACCTAAAACAACCGTTACTCGTATGCGCGTCAGACACAACCTGCCCTCGTTTTTCATTAGCGCGATCGACTCCTATTTTCTCCTCCTCTTTCTCCTCCTCCTCCCGCGTCACCTATATAGAGTGGGAGCAGAAAAATAGCCGACCGTAGGAGCCGAGCCGATTGCGCGTAAAAAACGCATGGCTTCCGCTATTCCCTCCTTCTCCTCTTTCTCTCTCTCTCTCAGCTGATTTACGTATCATCGTAGAGTTGCGATTTTTCAAGCTTTCTTTTTCCCCTAAATCGATTGTTACAACTCTCTCAAGGTGTATATCCAACATTTTTCTTCTTATACAAAGAGGTTTTTTTTTCGCGTAACATCTCTGCGCGACGGGAGGCTAAATCATCAGGTGCGTAATTGCTAGACTCGCAGTCGATGCTATAACGGAATTCTCGCTAATTATTTCCAGGACCGCGCTAACGACCAATTTCCCCTTCGGGAGAGACATTGCTTCCGGAACATATGTATATAGCACTATCTCGATACCACTTGCGATGGTAATGAAATTGCGGAAATTGACGAAATGACGCGGAATCCTTATATATACATATATCTGTAAGGAAATTAAAATTTTACTTGATAAAAGTATACGTACACATACCTGTGTGTGTGTATATAACGCTTTTATCTTGTAGAGAGAGATAATCGAATTCCCGATTTACAACGCTGGCCGTAAAGTCGAGTGCGATCGTCAGCTCTCGGAAATTCGCGCGCCGGCTGGCGAGAAAACGAGGAAATTGCCCTGTCGCGCGGATTTATCCGTTGGGACGAGGAGAACGCCGATCGTCGGAAGGCGCGTGTTTCGTGGTCTCGACGCATAGGGTAAACAAATAATTGATTGAAATTGTTTTCTTTCTCTTTTTTTTACGTTGCAAAGTAATGTTGTTCGATGCTCAAGTTTTATTTATATACGTTTTTGTTTTAGCAAGCAAAGTAGTTTTTATCGTTTTTACATATTTTATTTATACTAGTTAGACTTGTTTACTAAAAGAGAACGTAAAGTCAAAATGCGCGATAAATATGAACTGTTAAAAAGGAAAAGAACAAGAGAAACATGCGACACACTATAAGTACGCAACACCTCTACAAGTACCACTGCACTCCTCATGAAATTATATCAAGAAAAAGTTCACTAATGAAAAAAATTAAAAATCCCCAAAGTAACCGCGCAACAGCTCGTTCAATTAATCAAACAATAGAATATAAAAAGCTCACGGTTCAGACAGTACAGAGCTCACGTATATATATATATATATATATATGTATAACAATGCGCGTGTATATGTTTACTTCGACGGCACGGCGTCGCGGTCGAAAACACATCCGTCGTTCTCGGGTCCACGCGTAATTAAAAGGAAAGGTGTGTACGCGAGGGAGAGTGGAGAAAAAACGAGGAAGTAAACTCACGCGCGTAGTAGAGAGAGAGAGTGAGAGAATGGATTCGGCACGCGGCAATTAAATTCGCGCCCATTAAAACAATTTATTTTGAAGCCGGCGTTGTTCGGTGGAAATTACGAGAGGGAGAGAGGTGTTGAAGAGAGAGAGGGAGAGAGAGGGAGAAAAAAAAACATTTTTTTGTCTGCAACCGCTGCCAGAGAGTGAGTCTGTAGGTTGGGTTACGCGGTAGTTTAGAAGCTGAGGTGTGTACATGTATGCGTTTGTACGTTTTCGAATTGATCATTATACGATCTTAATTTTAAATTTTCTTTGTGTTTTCATAACATCGGTCCTTATTCAGATAAAACACACAATATATCTCCCAGACCCATCAACAAACAGCTCGCGCCTCTATCGATATAATTTTTATATAAAACCCAACCCCTTTCACCACTTCTACCAACTTTCCACAACCACTAATTTCTATCTCCCATGCAACTTACAACTACATATATATACGAAATCGCGCGATACGCAAAGGGACGTACCACGTCGCACACATACATACCGAGCGGCTTGCACTTATCCTATTACGAGCTTTCCCAGGGCCGCGAAGCTGTCCCCTGTAGATAACCTCCCGGAGACTCGCGCGGAGAAACAGACACATTTGTATTACTTAACTCGGCGATAAACTCGTGTACCCATACCCTCTCCTCTCGCCACTGCGCGTTGCGCGCGCAAAATCCAAGCTCGGTCTTTCGCGCGCTCGCGCGCGCCCGTCGTCCGGTGCATTTTCGGACGCGCGCGGGCGTTAAACCTGATTTGTCGCAAGCGATGTGTAAGAGAAAAGGAGAGAGAGAGAAGTGCAACGGTAGTATTGATAAGGGTTTATTAGTTGATGCTGAGTGCTAAGTAGGGTATGTGTTATATGTGTAAAGGTTAAGTACTTTTAAAAAAAACATGTTTTATTATACAATGGATTACACAAAAGAGAACCCGCAACGTCAACAAACACCGAAAAAAGAAAGAACTCCAATCAAACGTATTATTATAGCCGCATTGGACGCCACGGTCTTAATTGCCACAGGCTGCAAATATTTTTATCGTCCCTCTACGCGCGAGCTTTTCTCTATATACGATTCGTCCGCGTAAAAGAAGGCGCGTGCTAGCTTCCTCTCTCTCTCTCTTTACGGCTCTCCTTGAAATACGCGCAGTTAACGATTCCGTAAGGGTCTTAAAGGAAAGTTTCGCGCTCGCGCGCGCGTCGCTGTTAAACTCTTTACGACGGCCATTCCTCGTTCCGCGTGACGCAGTGTGGAAACGAGTGCACGCGGCCCCTGTAGTATAGGCACAGTAGCCAGCATGCACCCTTACGCTCTGTCACCGAGAGATGTGAGAAAGCGAGAGATTTTTCGAAAGAATAGACGTTGTTGTTGTTGTTGCTGTTGTTGTGTGGATTGAAAGTTCTAAAGGAGGTTTGATTGTGTAGTTGTGTACGTATGGGGATGTGTAGATTTAGAGAAATTGAATATATTTTTTGAATGCCGTGTTCTTAGATTTTTTATAATGGTTACGTTATTTCTTTTATAAAACATTCAGAATGTCTGTTAATCATGAAGTTACGAAAATTTTAATTCCTTTAGTTTTCTGCTTGAGGAAGCTCTGTGACTGTGAAAATAAAACTGCTATGAATTTATTAACACGTATATTTCTATTTGCTGATTTCTTTTACTATGTCTATAATGCATACTAATGTATACAAATTATTGTATTATTACATTTCGACAAAATTTTAAAGTATTTAAAATAGTTTCACGGCAGGTATCGTAAGATAAAAAAATCACCTTTTGAAATATCAAGATTTGAAGCTGATACGTTACATCGTTCTTGAGAAATTAAGACTTCAAACAATTATATACCTCTGAAATTTATAGACCAAACCTTTTATACGAGTGAGTGAACATTTTTTTATTACGTAATATGTGAAAATTCACCAAAAAAATGATTAGTAAGGGACATTCAACATAATCATTTTTAGATACATATTAGACAAACATTTACTAAATCTACAAATTATTCCATGGCAACACTGTAAAAGTAAACAGCAAGCATAGCGAGCTACAAATACTAATGAATTTGCCGTATTTTCTCTCTTTTTATTGCTCTAAAACACTTTTTCCTTATAAACTTACATGTCCCTTTACGAGTGAGCACGCAGCAACTTCGTCCCTGCGCGATTAAAATTTCCTTTTCGCGTTTCTGCGCGCTCGCAAACATCCTCAGGCCACTGGTATCTCTTCCCTTGTCCAAAAGTAAAACAAGGAAAACAACGAGAGGGAACGAGGATTTTCGCGAGTCGACTCCGGGGAAAAGGCAATGGCTACGCTGTGCTGTACAAATATAGGAATGGAGGAAAGAGATTGGTAACGTAGAGGAGAAGGTTAAAAGGGAGTCTTTGAGGTCGAAGTCGATTTTAAGCTTTCGTTTAATTATTTAAGTTCGAGGATGAAAGATGAGTACGTCGGTGGTATCAATTATTGTATCTGGTTCTCATTGGTTGAAGCCATCAAATTTTTGAATTTAACATATTTCTCAGCGGCATATATTTGAAATGTACCAAAAAACTCTATTCGTCCCTTTCCCTAGGTAAATCGGTCCCAACAATCGAAAGCATTATCACGCCGAAAACTCCGACACCAACGGCGATCGAACCAGCAGATTTACCCACTCCTCGGCCCTCGTAAATTCTTCTCTCTTTCTCTTTCTCTCTCTCTACCTCTCTGACTCTCTACTGCACCGGGTACGTGTATACACACACACACATATATATATATATACGGCAAGCGCGCCATTGGCCATTAAGAAGTTACGACGGCATAAATGAAGATGTATTTCCTGCGAAAAGGGAAACTGCGCGCGCGTTAATCGAGTCGCGCGGACGCGCGACCCTATAAACGGCGTAAAACTCTCTCTCTCTTTCTCTCTCCGCGTCTGTGTTTTTGCGGACGCTCGCGTAGCCGTTTATTCGCTGCTGCTATATAGGAATGTTTGTCTGTTCGGATAGTGTGTGACGGTGCATCGGTTGAAACAAATGTAATTTTCTTGGAAATTTTTTGTTTTTTGCTTTACGCAATGGTCGATGGAAATTAAGTTACTTACAAAAATGAGAGCACGAGAAAAAGAATGGTTTACTTGTTTGTTAGTAAATTATTACTAATAAATAAATTTATGAGTAAGACACGTTTAATGTCTTTTTGGTGATAAAGAATATTTGCACAAGTTGGTTTGTAGAGAACGTTTATAATAGTGAAAAAAAACTTCAAGACAAAAAATATTCAAAAAGATGTTTTCAGGCGATACATTTCGAAATTTATCGAATGAGTCAATTTTTAATCAATGAATTGGCAGCGGTTTTTCTTTTTTATGATTTTTTTTTTATAAAAAAAATTTCAAAATTAAAATAAAAAAATATATAACAAATCAAGTAGCAATGCATTCTTTGTATCACATTTATGAGACGGAAAATTTTTGAAAACAGAAGAATGGAGCTGTACATTTTTAATCATCTGGACTAAATTAAATACGAAATATGAACAAAAGACTGGTACTATAGCATAAATAGTGCAAATGACTGATAATTCAAGTTCCATTAGTAGAATTATTATTTATTATTTTAGAAAAATTTATGGGTACCCAATACAAAAGAATTGCAATGAAGTGTAGTAATTGAGTATGAGTTATCACGTAAAGATGCATCAAACAAAAGTGCTTATCTGACCTCGAATAAGTCTTTTGAATAACGATTTATTCGCGATTGTACTGATATCGTGAGGTAATAAGCTCCATTGCCTAATAATACATGAAAAGGTAGCATAATACGAATAATTAGAATGACATATAGATTCGACAAAAGTACGGGCATTCCTACAACATAAAGTGAAGGTCTTACGCCAAAAATGCCACGTAAAAAATCACAGTTTGTGTAGCCATATATTATATTAAATGCAAACATGTATAGTCATTAATGCTACGTAAAGATGACAGTAAGGTTAAGTTGAAATGAGCTCATAATGGTTTGCGTAAATGAGGAAATCTACATGAAAACTAAAATAAGTACAAAGAAATTTGTTGAGGCAATATATTTTTTCGTAAACTTTATGTATTGCCACAAAGCTTATCAAGGGAATAATAATTTTAATCAAACTGTTTAAAAAAAAATTTGAAATAATAGCATTTTATAAAATAATTATTATTTTTTGGGCGTACAAATGTCTATCGACAAAAAGAATATGTTGTATGATACTTATATATTTAATATTTTATTATTTTATTTTTCTATGCCTTCACGGTCACTCGAAAAGGAAAATACTTATATGTCTTGTATACAGAAATCAGTAAATAAAAACTACATTACGTGTGCGTGACGTAAAATTAATGTTTAAACCGTGAATGAATAAAAAAAACTATAAAATTCCTTTGTCAAACGGTGCATATATAACGGACTCAATATTGAAATAGTAAGTTCAGTTATCATTTATTCACCATGATTTATAATAAATCAATAATCAATATACTAGTAATACTACTTATCATAAAAAATGTCTTTGCGCAGCTAGACCGTAAGTCATTCTTATTAAAATTGCTACATCGATAAATAATTGAATTTGATTTATATTACACCTGAAAATTTTGTCTTAAACCTTTTATTTATTTAATTTTCTTAGCTAACTTATGTAAGATAAACGTGAACACGGACATTCACGAGGAATCGCCGTTAATTCTGGCGCAGTTAAATCCTCCAGTGCTCGTTTATCCATCAGTCGGTCCAGATATTGTTATACGGAAAGGACAGAAGGTTCGTTTTGTGTGTCCTGCTGCACATAAGATGTGTAGAAACAGGTTGACGAGCACGGAAGGAATGATGAACTTTGCAGGTCTTATAAGCGGGAACAAAGATGTTTTCTTGAATGAAGTAACGTGCAATGGGAATAACCAGTTCAAAATGCTTATGAGACCTCCCAGAACTTTTAAACTGATTAGATATAAAGAAACGTTCTGTACCCACAGAATTACTCCCTGGATGCAGGCGACGAATAGAGGCTGTACTGTGCGGCCGGCAGCGGGGAGAATTTACAATTTGGGCTTTGATCTGGGCAACGGACATTTCTTAACCACTGTAGAACTTTGCTATGACAGCAGAAATGTTAACACTTTTTGGGCACATTCATTTGTTATGCCGCAGAACTACGAATTTAGGGTCACCGACAGGCAGACTGAAGGAACCTTCAGGCATGGGATCATCCACTACAACCTAAACCAAAATCTTAATAAAAATGATTTGGGGAACCGAGATCCTCCAGTGAGAGCAAGAATAGGAAGTAAGGGAAGAAATGTAGAACCTTATGGGAAAATGAAGGAATGGTTAATGGCGCGACTACAGTTAGGAACCGCTGCTCTTGCAGACCAATACTTCTGTCCTGTAGCCGGTAATTAAATTTATATAATTACAAATAGTAAGTTTTGATTTTCCTTAGATTTGCAAAAACTTTTGTCGATTAACGACTTGCGTGCAATTAAAATTGATGGGAAATGTTACCTAGGTTCTTATCAACTAATCAATATCTTTTTATCAAACATCTCTTACTTTCAGGAAGAGATAGATTTTTGGCCAGAGGTCACTTAATATCAAATGCTGATATGTTTTACTTGAGCGAGCAGGAATCAACTTTCTTTTATGCCAACGTGGTGCCAATGTGGCAAAGTTTGAATTCAAATCCAGGTAATTGGTACAAAGTCGAGGAGGTTGTACGTAAGCTTGCTCATTACACTGGGAGACGGTGGCTCACCTGGGTTGGTGGCCAGGGTATTCTTCATCTTCGTGCGTCTACTAGGGCAGATGTACCATTCTACCTTGATCCAGCTACAGTTAATGGGGGTATTAGTCAGATTCCCGTACCGAGGGTCCTCTTCAAAATCATCGTCAATGAAGAACTGAAACAGGCGCTCGTATTCGTCGTAGTAAACAATCCGACAGTCACACCACAAATGGCTAAGGATTATCTAATATGTAAGCCAGAATCCTTTTGTCGAAAAAAAGTATTCGAGGGGTATACCAAAAGAGCTGTACCAGGAAGAAGTGGTGACATTTCTCCTGACTTAGGGTACCTTTACTGCTGTAGTCTTGCCAATTTCTACGATAAGAATGCAGTAAGTCTAGAGCTAGATTCTAAATTGCAGCCGTATACACGTTATAAGATGCCAAAATTGGATGAAATTTTGGTTTAAGAAAAACATTTTAAAATTAGACTTACAAGGAAAGTGATTTATCTTTGGAAAGTGAATCTCCACTGTGGTATGAAAATCTACTTTTTTCTCACGATATGACTAACACAATCTTAAAAATGCTTAATTGAGAAATCATTTAGCAAGTATTTGTAGTAGATTCATTGCGATTTACTAAAAAATTTATATTTTTCAACAAAAGAAAGCTCAAATTTTACTTTTTTCTTTTTACTTTTATAATATTTTTTGCCGATTTTCATATATTCTTATCATGAACCACAATAAGAGACAACATTTTTGAAGAAAATTACATATTTCAAAATGAAGAACTACTTACTGGTACTAGACTGCATTTTTAGCTACGAAAAGTCGATTCTGAAAGTCCAGTAAAAGTCTGCTTTTCATAGGTTATTCAGTTTTCTTGTAAATATTTTGTTCAACTATTTTAAATTTTGTATTTAAAAAAATACACAGCCCGTATTTACAAAATTGTATATACATATTAAAAAATGGTCTAAACAGTCCTCGCTCTTTGTAGTTTTATTTTTTTTATTTCAAACTTCATATTCAGTTTTCTTTTTGTAAAATGGTTCAGAACCAAACTAGAGGTATTTTTAATCATTTTCAATAATCTAATTCTCGTCAGTAAAGAAGTATATCATCGAATCAAGCTCGTACCTACCTTTTCTAAATTGAAAAAGTGCTTGAAAAAAAAATTATATTCTTTTCGAAACGTGAGCTGATAATAATAACGTAAATAAGTTATATGACTGTAAAGACGTCAGATAAACGTGTGGCTATAAAATAAAACGCAAAATAGCGAAAAAGAAATATTTTTCGTAGAGGTTCGATTGGTTTTACGTTCATATATAAAATAAAAAGTTAAACATGAATCTCTCAAGTGACTTCTTAATTCCACTTATTTATCATTCACACTTCACGTACACTTCACGTTCATTTTATCCTAATTATCTTCTGGATCTATTACTTGCGCAAGTATCTTCTCCAAAAAATTTCATCGCATTCTACGCTATATATTATAAAACACCTTAAATCTCCAAAATTGACCGATCGACGCAGTTATAAACGAACCAACATACATTATCGCGAAAATCCCATATTTTTCACATTACACATCGCCACCATGACATAATCACCCTAATCTAACCACATTACGCCACATCCCTTACACACCCAAGAAAGACAACCAGCCATCAAAGCCACTCGCCACCACCAGAATTCACGCTTGCGATATCCATACACCTCCTATACATACATACATATATATATACATACATACATACACCGGCCGTGCATTCACGCTGTCGCGCACATACACACGCAGGCGCAGAGGGCGCGTGACGCTAATGCCGCATCAATTAGGCGCGCCGATATAACGTGGCCGCTATATATACCTACACGCGCGTCGCGGTGTCACCGAAATTACACAGCTGCCACTGAGGAGTGGTGCACATGCGTACCTATATATATATATATATACACACATGTATATGTATATATATGTATAGGTAGGTATGTCAGTGAAGTTGGAAATCGCGTAGTGTGTCTAGGAGAAATGTATATTGTTGGTTATACGGCATGGATATCCGAGGATTTTTAAAGGTAGCAGTTTGCAACTATAGTGCACGTGTACATTATTTTGTCAGTGTTTGGTGGTATCAGAACGATAAAAGTAAACCCAGACATTTTTCATAAGCTTTAACCAAGACAAACCACTGTATAAAATTCTAACCACATGAACATATTAGATAGAGTATATACGACATTGTCCAAATAATCAAGTCGAAAAATTTTTTCCCCCTTCAAAAAAATAGCTGCTGCTTCTCTCTCTCGTCTCTCCCATAACTCTTGAATTTTTTATCTCGACCACGACAAAGAACCGAATAAAACTAGTCTTGTGTGATTTACGCTTAGCTTGTATCTCTCTACCGAGCGCTTGCACGTACTCTCTCTCTCTCTCTCTCTCTCGAGTTCGCATTACACGCGAACCTGACACGTTCTCCCGTGTGCTGGCAAACAGTAGCCGAAAATAGGTGAGATACGTACGGCCATAATTCACGTATGAAAAAGAAATGCTCGCATGTCCTGCAAGTCTCAACCAGCCCTTGATATTTACTGAAAATAATGTATACTTTACGTATTACAGCGATATATAATTTAAACGTACGCATATATATATTCATTGAAAAATTACATAAAAAATTATAAAACGGTATACCATACCACAAGTTCTCCAGGTTCCACCGATCGTGTCGATAGATATATATCGGCTATATGTGAATCCCCGAACTTCGTCACAGTACAGCACGCGAGCGACTATATACGTTCTTACATCGTGCGCGCGCGCGCGCGTCGGAACCGTTATTGGGTTAGTTGATCGAGTGCCGTCGAGCTGGAGCATCGCCAAACTAGTTTCTCGAGGCGAAAGTAGAGAGAGAGGAGCGAGAGATCGCGCATCGTATATATATATATTTCTGACAATTAATTCCCTCGTACTAAGGTACATCTATATATAGGCACCTGCGTTAGGATGAAATCAATTTCATCGAACAGCATAACCTTAGAAAAATCTCCTTCCACATATAATAAAGAATTCGTTGTCGCGTGTGTACATCGTTTGTCACTAACGCGCGCGGTGTTTCACGGCTAGTTCCGCGCGCGTGTATTATACACGTATATAACAATGCACATGCTGGCCATTGTGACGACGGGTGTAGGTATATATATAGTATATAGCACGCGCGTCAAGACGCGTTCGCGAGCCAAGACAGGCATTGTGTTCCCTATTAATTACATTGCCGCGCAGAGGCCGCAAAGAGGCCAACGTTGTAGCCGCTCGTCTGGAATGCGGTAGGATGGGGTGTTGGTTTGTCGAGGTGTGTGTGTGGATGTAAAGGGGAAAAGAATATGAAGGTGGTGTATGGGAGAGAGAGAGAGAGAGAGGTAGAGGATTGTTTAGAGCGTTGAGTTGTAGGATAGTGAGGATGGAAGATGTTTTTTGTGAAAAGGGGGTGTTGGTATGTTGCGAGATATATCTTAAGGGAGATTAGGGTGCTAAGGGGTCTGACTTGGAATTGCAACTGTGAAGTTTTACTTTTTTTTAAGGGAGGAAGTTTAAAGTAATTATTTGTTAATTTATTAGATTGTAAATTATCTGGGTAATAGTGGTTGTAATATACGGCTGTTAGCGATGGGTAGTAAAGTTTTACATTTTTCAATGTAGAAATGCGGCCATTTAAATAACAAAAATTGAAATTATCCATGATAAAACTTGATGAATAAGTAGACAACCTTTTACTCTTGAAAAATTTTATTTCACATTTTTCATGATTCACGGATCCATATTGCTTCGTTATAGAAGAATAACGAAGCTTTGTAACAGTGAAAACAAAAATAGTAAAACGCGTTAGAAACATGTTTTTAGTCATTTTCAAACATCAATATTATTGTGTTTTTTATGTATTTTATGCTGCAAAACTTTGTACCTATTTTTGTGATTTGTATTTGCAATTTCGCTATAATAATAAACAAACTTCACATGTTTCCTTCTCATTCCATGCTGATGTAATCGACGATCGATGGAATTGCCCGTACAGATGCAGCAATAAGAGACTACAAGCAAGAGCTCATGTACAGTAGCACACAGAATTTCAAGGTCGCCGTTTAATTTACCCTCTAGCAAAAGTGCATCTTTCGTGGTATATACTCTCTAAAGTTGAATTAGTGAAAAATCCACCAAAGATTAATTAAAATTGCTCCACTGAAACGTTAGTGAATATTCACTGACGATAGGTATAGTAAATATTCATTAATTCTTAGTGGAAATATCCACTATTCAAAATAGTGAAACTCCTCTTTTTCAATTAGTGGATAGTTATATGTATTTCCACTAAGAATTAGTGTATATTTACTATATCATAAGTGAATATTCACTAATGTTTCGGTGGAGCAATGTTAACTAATCGTTAGTTGATTTTTCACTAGTTCAACTTTAGAGAATACACGCGAAGGTCCTGCCAGTTACTCCAAGATTAATAAAACCCGGTCCACTTGTACACTCAAAATTTACACCAGTATATTCTAAATTCCAAGAGGACCCCCAATTTTCATCGACATATTCTACACATAACCCAACATATTATTATTAATACTACTATTTTTATTTAATCGCTCCAAAAATAGAACCCACGTATATATACATATATACAATCATCGTCATCCAATCGCGACCCGTTCTTTTTAATCATCGTCCTTCTCCCTCCCTCTCTCTCTCTCTACTTCGTTCTCCACCCCGTCGGGACTAATTTCTAAAGGCCGTTCTTGCCGCCCTCGCTTTAATGACGCGCACGGCTGCTGCTACTGCTCTCCCGTCGCGTTCACGTATATATCTATATATATACACGTGGGGGTGCCTATACTACCAGTCTGCTTGCGTGCGTACGTAAAGGGGGTGGACGAAGGGGTCGCGTGTTGTAGTATATAGGAGCTCGCCGGTAGTGCGTCGTCGTGCGAGCTCACCGCGTGTCTTGTGTGCAGTCGACTGCTTGTCTTGTAGTGTAGCTTCGTCATCGTCCCTGTGCGACTGTGTTGTCCGTGATTTTTAGCGTGTATATAATAATATATAAGATATAGGAAAGTCAAGGTATTGTATACGTGTGTATGTAGTGTAATCCAGTGACGAACGTGTAGTTAAAAGGACCTGTGTAGTATATACAATACTTTGAATCCACCACGCTAATCAATTATATCCACCACTTTTTGACTTCTATATCATATCCACCATTAATCAGACCCAACACCTTCCTTTCTATCTCTCTCTCTCTTTGCCTATCAGCCCACCCCTGAGCCATCATATTCATTCACCTGTCCATCATTACTTCTCTATACTTCCTCCCTAACCTGATACACTTCGTGCACATCTTCACGAGATAACAACGAACACTTGGCTCCGCGTATCATTCGCGTTCGTGCAACTGGTGTCTATATATCGTTCCACGCGACGCCGGCTTCTATCGTACCTGCGTGACCTCATAATACACGTACATCTAGTATTCTTCCCTATACTCTTTGTATATATACAATAAGTGTGTTAATATACTATACTATATAAGTGATATATTAAAAAGTGTGTGATTTGTGAGATATGCTGATCCCAGTAGTGCCACAGTCGCCGACTACCTCGACGAAGAGTAGCGGTAGCTATAGTGCTGACAGTGACGAATCGGTTAAGCTATTCGTTGGACAGATACCAAGGCATATGGGTGAGGACGAGCTGAGGCCGGTGTTCGAGGAGTTCGGCAAGATATGCGAGTTCACCGTGCTCAAGGATAAGTACACCGGAGTGCATAAAGGTTCGATATGTCGGTTTTGAGCGCTTTTTTTTATTAAAGTACATTTGATTTTAGCAAAGTAAAAAACTACGCTTACACTATGAAAAAAATATAGTAACTCTTACCATAAAAGTACTATAAAATATGGCTTTATATGGCTCCAACTTTATTTTATAGTAAAATATATAAAGAAAATTATAATAGAGGTAACTAGGAAATATACTTTTAAATACTATATTACATGAAAATATTTGAAAAGCAGAGGTTACTGTAAGGTGAATATTAGAATTTACTTAATCAATATAGTAAAGTTTGGCTAAAAACTTCATTCAATGTACTATATTTATTGCTGTTCATACTAAATGTTCTTATTTTCTATACTAGGTTGTACTACAATTCATATATGGTACAAATCATTCAAAATATTGAAAAATAAAGCAGATTGAAATTTAATAAAAATAAATTTTATTTCTTATTTTTCATGTTTATTATACAATATAATATTATGGTTTTTTTTGCGTAACAAATAAAAAAAGGTTCAACTTACAAACCACTAAAAAAATCATGAAGATGCATTGTATCACAGAAGCTTTTTTTATATATAGAAACAATTTTACCAAATATAGGCAAGTCTTCCAATTCTAATAGAAGAATAGAAGAATTACACCTTCCATAATTTTAGAATTATTTATTTCAACTCTTTTTAATTTCTCAAAATTCTTCATTCTGACTTTGTATTTTACAAGAGTTTCAAATTACTTATCAAGTGAAACGATTTTCTCACGTATACAGTAGCTAGTCCAATTGTACAAGTCGACTTCTAAGACTTTCCTATCTACTAAAGGACGCAAATGTTAATACGTTGTGCTTATCGATATAAACTATGTAAAGTATTTACGTTTATTATATAATATAGCAATACTTACTTGAAAAAATATGGTTTTATATGACTACGACAATAAAATCCGCGAACGGATACTTGCTAATTTTGATACAAAGCTTTTTAATTCTAAACTATGTAGTATTGTTAAATGAAGAATAAAAATATGGTAAAAACTGTTTTTCCACATAGTATAAATTAAATTTTCACGTAAAGTTCAATATTTCATAAAATGTTGCTCGCCGTATAAAAATTTAGTTACTGCAATTTATAGCTGTTGAAATTATATATCAATATATTTATCGTTAGCATTATAGTTTCTCTGATTAAAAAATACAGAGAAGATAGAAATATACAATTTTAGTCCGTACCATTCACAGCAAAAATCCAACCTACAACCATCATCAAGCCAAATCTTCATAACTCTCGACCCATCACTTTCATTTTCCGCCCTCGCATCCAACATCTACATATACATAAACCGTCACTGTGCACAATCCGCATCGTCGTCGCGAAAACCGTTCTTCTCTCCCCCACACGCGCGTGTGTGGCTCTCCGTTCAACTGCTCTTTTTTACATGCATACATACATACATACTATGCGTAACGCAGAATCCCGCGCGACGGGGGTGTATATATATATATGGAAGGGTGGTGTACAGACCTCGCATCGTGCGTGAGCTGCACAATGGCCCGCCGTTGAGAGAGAGAGAAAGGGAAAGGGAGTGTATATATATGTACGTACGTACGTACGTCGTCGTACTCGTTTATCGAGCGCGCACCTCGTAGAGGGAGAGAGAGAGAGACGCATTAGCAATTGCGAGGTTTGTCTCGGTTCGCGTGCGTTTGCGCGCGGATGAGGTGGCGGCGGTGCAGTGCGTTGAGGTGGGGGGGTTACGGAGAGTTGGGATTGCACGCGGCGAGGCTCTTTGCTTGGTATAAAGGGGGTACATGTGGTCGTTGGGTTGTCGATGCTTTAATATGTGTGTGTATTTTTTTTATTATATTTACACTTATTATACAAAACAGCCTACAGTGGATAAGTTAATTAACTATAATTTTTCGCAACCGGCAAATACGCAACCCTTCCCTTTGTCCATACTCACTTCCCTACCATTGTCACCACTAACCAATAAATCCCAGTCCTCTAGTCCCTGCGAACCAGACGCAGCACGCGCGAGTATACGGATATGCGCGTCGACGGACGTGAATCGCCAAAAAGACGAGCGCTACACTGGTAGAAGTGCGCGCGCGGGAACAATTCGATTCAACTATCTCTCATTCGCACACACGCAGAGACACGCGCGAAAATTCGCGAAAGATTAATCGGGATTTATTCCTTTGTCTCTACGTGCGAAGAGGTAAGGCCGCGTAGAATGCGACGATAAATCCAGGAGAGAGAGAGAGAGAGGGAAAGACAGTTGTTTGTTATTGCGAGGGTGGGTGAGCAGGGCTTGTGAAATATTGAAAAGGAGGATGACGATGGGTTGAGGGAAAAAAATGTCCTGTGAAAAGAGGAAGTAAGGGGTGAAAAGTGACCAAATAAAAAATTTGAATTTTGGGGAAAAAATTTTAGTTACTTGAAGGTGGGAGGATGTGTGTGGGGCCGAAGAAATAATGTTTTTGTTCTTGAAAATAAAGAAATTTTATAAAATCTGAAAAAATGACGGTATAGGTCTATTTTTTGAGTAAAATAAGTTTAGCATTGTTTGTGCTTGAAAGGAAACTAGTGACTGGTACTACTGTACTTGAAAATTTAAATAATTATGAAAAGATATCAACAAATTATATACAATAAAATATTATTTAAAAAGAGTTTAAGCTTTCTTAATTGTTGTTAAAAAACATCAATGGTTTTTTTTTATTTTGCAGAATTCTTGTGGATTCAAGAACACAGTTAGTACTAAAATTAGTTTTATTAATATAACAATATTTATAATTTTTAAGTATAAGTTATTCACATTCCTACTGCTTCCTCTTCTAAATGATACACCCTTCCGAGTCTTCGAGTGATAAAATTTATTTTTTAAAGTTTGATTTTCCAAATTCATGTCAGTAGTATAAGTCAATACATCATCTTTTCTCTACACCCAACAGCTTACGCATTTCAACACAAACCCCACCGATTAAACGAAAAGAAAAATTAAAGAAAATAAATAAAACCCATCCTCACACTCAATCCCCTCAAACAAATCGAAAGACAAAGTAGCCGCGAAAAGTCCTCTCTTGCTTCCCCATCACCACTTGGCAGTATCCTGATGGCGATTTGCATTATTCTTTCACCCCGAGCCAAGAAGACACTCGTCGCGTATCTTTGTTTACCCTTCTATACACCTATATACAATGGGAGTCGTGCCAAAGTCGACGATTGCCGGTATACGTATCGATGTTGAGAGCAGGATGGATTTCATCGAAGACAACCCCGATGTTTATAGGATTTCAAAGCTCATCAAGTACACCCTGTACGCAGTCACATAAGTATACCGTGCGTATATAGCCGGTTTCTCGGTTATCGAGTGCCAATGTACCGCGAAAGTGAGCAACTCTATCACGTGGTACCTACAACCCTTCGTCAGATGGCAGCACACGTGCGTAGGAGCAACGCGCTTCTTTCCCAACACGTGATGTGCACGTTTCTTTGTACCCCACTCGTATGTTAAAAAAGCTACAACATATAACATTCTGTAAAAATTTCGTATCCTACTAATACCCACGATGTAAACATCACTAGTAACCTAACCCTTATGCAATCTATAACCACTTGATCCCTCGGAAATATCTCACCCTCTTTCTCTTCCTATACTACCGGTAAGACAAAGGCCGCCGACTCATCGCTGCTGTGACTCTCGGAACGAGATAATTCCTCATCCACGGATCCACACACACACACACATATATACACCTACACAAGGGGTAACCCAAAACCACGGAGAGGTCAGGATGGAAGGAGAGAAAGTCCGATAAGAGCTTGCCAGCGCGCGTTCGCCGCTAACGACTATGTAAATTGACGGGTCTATTTATTCGCCGTATCGAGCCGCTCGCGCGCGCGCGCGAGTTGTCGCGCACGAGGTAGTATATATACATATAGACGCGAAGCTCGAGCGAGGGATGAAGACGTCAGGAAGTGCCAATTTGGAAGGGCGAGCTATACTCCTATACCGCTGTGGGCAGTTATGTTAATCGGTAGAAGAGTGAGAGAGAGTCGTTATTTTTAATGCAAATTGAAAACCACCCCTGATGCTGTGCACTGTGGCCATGTGTGTTGTTTTTTTTATATAATATATATAAATAACGTTTTCATAAGCAAAGTATAGAAAACTATAAGTACAGTAGCGGTACATGTTTACACGGAATCCAACGAAATAGTAACCGGCTATATAGTCTCAGTCATCGAGCGTATACGTCCGCCTCCCCCGCACCGATCAAAGAGCCAGCATCCCTCCTCTCTCTCCTACACTCCTCTGTCGTGCAAAGTGCCCACCTCCGCGAGTGGAATGTAGGTTGATGCCCACTACTACTATATATACTCTATCTACCTATACCTACCAGTAGTACCAAGCGACGAGAGAGAGAGAGAGAGTGGGAGAAAGAACGCCCGTCAATCGCACTCTCTCTCACCGGTAGGTGCGCCCGCGCGGATGGAAATCAATAGCCCTGAATAATGAACCCCGAGGCAACAGGGGGTATATGCTTGCTTGCTTCGATGATTTTCAGAGGTATCCTGAAGGATAGATAAGTAGTGGTGTGTTGTGGGAGATGTGATTTGTATATAAAGCTTTTGAATTTTAAGATTATTTTACAACTAAAAAGAAAGCTTTTTAGAATTCCATGCAATTCCATTGGCGAACTCTCTATAATCTCCGATTGCAAAAAGCCTAAGGGGGGGCCTCTTTTCCGGCTGGTTTATATTAGAAGCCGACGCGGTGGGTAATTGAAAGACGACCCGTATTTTCGCTAGGCGCAACTTTTCCCCTCCCCCTTCTACATTCGGACAAAGGTATAAGCTCTCACAGCGGCATCGTCGTCTTATCGCCGATTCGGCAGGAAAGTTATTCGCGTCGACGAAGTTTTTTACTCTTCCCCCGAAAGGGAGAGAACCGCGCGCGTCCGCGTGAATTTCATATAATTGTCGGGTATTTTCGGCTGCTGCGAGGATAGAAAATTCGAAGATCGATTGGGCTGTGTGGGATTCGAAGATTTTTAAATTTGATTATATATTATAAGAGAGAAAGAGGGGGTCGCTCAACTTTCGTCGCAGTGGTAGAGACGTCAATCTTGGGTTTGATTTACAGTGGTTATATATTTATGATGGGAACGTGTCATTCATCTTTTACCGTTGACGTGGTTAGTCGAGTTATTTTCGTTGATTTAATAGCAATTCAGATACTGCGGCGGTTAGTAAAGTATTCAGTAAGGATGAATAATAACGAACGTAGTTTATCTTTGTACATTCGAATATGATCCACGCGTTATTGTATTAGGTATATCTTTATTACAGGAGAATGTAAAGTGAGGTTCTATACCTATACACACGTATACGTATTAACGATTAGAGCCGTTGACAACAAAAGTATCTTCCTATGTATACGACCATTCAATTTTTTCCACTTTCTTTCATCGCATCCCTCGTTCATCGCACACACACGCACTCTTACACCGTACCTCACCACACACGCATACCTTCAACCCCCGTTGTCGCCGCGAAAGAACCATCCTCTCTCTTTCTCTCTCTCTCTCGGATTAACCTTCGTCGCTCTCCGCAGCCTCAGCCGTTCACACACACACATACACCCCCACACACATATATACATACCACGTTCCACCCTCACATCGAAAACGATACCTCTCTCTCTCTCTCACTCACTTTTCCTCCCACCCTCGTCACCCTCACTCTCTCTCTCTAACTTCGGCGCCGGCGCACTCAGCGTCGGACCTCCTCTCCGCGTGGCGTGACGTCAGTGCGCGCGATCGGTGGCGGCGCTGGTTCAGTGTGCGGAGAGCTCGCGAGTAAAGCTGGTGTTGTTGCTGGCTCCCTGCTGTTATATATATACTATATAACTGCTGCTAACACTACCATATACTTACCAAACACACCAACTTTCGTCGTTGTCGTGTGCGATTTTAACGGTATATATATATACATACATATATATATACACGAGATATACGTATCGTGCGCGCGCGTACGTACGTGTGCGTGTTTATAACCGCGTAACCGCGATATTGAGATATATAAAGAGTGGTGCGTTAAATATATACATACGTACATATACACAGTGCTATCGTCGTATCGTATAGATCAGAAGGAGAATATATACATATATATATATATATACACACAGGATATATGTATATATAGAGAGAGAGTTCGACGACGAAACGTTGGAAAAACGGCAGCAGCGTTGGAGTATTGACCTTGGGCGTGATGCTGCCACGGCTGCTACTGCTGCTGCCGCTGCTGCTGCCGCTGCTATTGCCGGCGTGAGAGAGTGAGCGAGCGAGAGAGAGAGAATCACGTAAGCACGTGCGTGTATACTACATTATATACACACACACATACGCGTTGTATAGGAAAGATAGAGAGCTAGAGAGAGTGTGTAGTATAAGTACACGGGTAGTATATATCCGAGATGCGCCGATGACAGTGTGTTCGTTGTTATGTTGATGCTGCTGTTGCTGGCGGAGCCCATGCACACCGTGCACTTTAACGCCGGCTCCTGACTCCTCCTCTGCGTGTCTCTCGCGTCGTGTTGTAGCTGCCTTTTTGTTTACCCGCGTATATATATACATATATATATTTGATAATAATATATAAGTACCGTGTGCACGTGTGTGGTCCACTACTACTACTCCGGTTACACGGCAGTGTTCGATATATATATACATACATATATTGTTATATATATCGTGAAATCGCAGCAAAGTGATACGAAGCTGACTGGCTACACGAGGAAGAGGAGATAGAAAAAAAAAAGTGCTAGTATAGGAAGGCAGCTGCGTAACGGCAGCGGCGGCGGTGGTGGTGGCGGCGGCGGCGGCGGTGGCAGTGGTGGTGGTAGTGCCGCCAAATACGACGACGACAACAACAACAAGAACGACGTGGCCGTGGTGGTGGCGGTGGCTTTATATCCTAGCCGCCTCCTACGTCGTGGTAGAAGAGGAGAAAACTACTGCAGCTGGTAGAAGCAAGCCGACAGCGTGGATCGTAGCACGGCTGCCGCGGCGATCCTGTGGCCGCGTGCCGCGGATCTATACGATTATCAGACAGGTAGGTAGATGTGCATGTGGTTATTTTTAATGTGGTTACGGTGAAACGAGAAAAAAAATATTTAATTAATGATAGATTGGTTGGCCTAAAAGGGGGGGAAGCCATTTTCGCGTTGTTGGATATAGCGTATATATACCGCAACTGTTTGCCCATTGACAAGCTCGACAGTGCGGACACTGCTTGCCTTCAAAAGCGCGCGCGCGCGAGTGAGTGCAAGCGCTAATCGCCGGTGCACGGCCGCGTTGTACACGTAAGTTCCATTAGCATTTTTCCGGCTGCCCGTGTGAGTGAGAGGGAGAGAGAGTCGAAAGCCAAATCGTCGACGCCGCGACAACACGTCAATGGACATCGTTAGTTTTATTTTTAACGAGGGGGGCGAAAGGGGAGGATTTTCGATCGATTGATGATTGGGGATGGGAATGTTTTTTTTTTTCGTTTCTTTTTTTTTGAAAGGGGAGGAAGGGTGCGTGTACTGGCGGATTGAGCGTGATTTGAATTGTGTAGTTGCTGTAGTGAGGATATTATTTTTTTTTCTCACTGCTGGTTGTTGGAAACGTTTGGTAACGACATGGTACTGCTGGTGAACAATGAGGATTAAAAGATCTGAAGGTGTTTTTACGTGATTTATGTTGTTCTGTTTTGTTTGGGTACAGTGGTAATTTCGATTGGGATTGAAATAATGCAGAGGTTTTGGAAAATTAAAAGTATGTTAGAAATTTTTTAAAGTATACGATAGTATTAAATGTAGGGAAATAAACTTGTCAGTTCATCAAGCATAAAAATTACTACAATAAATTGTTGTTTATTGCTGTATTAAAGATATGAAAGTAGTATAACTCGAGTTTCGACAGACATAAATTTTTTTTGGTAACTTCATGCCACGACCTTTTTACTTTCTAAGTCAAAATTATTTAATGAAATATTTTACGGATTGACATTAAAAAAATTAAAATACAACGTAGGACTTTTTGTTTATTGAAAAAAACGTTTCGAATATTGATTCACATGTTACCACGAGAGTTTATAAAATTTCATCAGATTTCTTCATACATACATTTCGTGATACTCCTGCTTTATACTACCATTCAAGTTCATCCATATTCCGCACACAATTCTACTCACAAACATATCAGATGAATAATGAATTACCTCAAAGATATTTGATTTTTCGCTATACTTTTATTTTTCCAACGTACAATGCTATTGACTTACTTCCAGAATGTAATGTAATGCAATCATGTGCAATAATCGCCTACGACATTTACGTCACCCTCTATTTTCGTATCCAACACGTGCGTACAACCCCGCTATGCAAAGTATCAAAAACATCGTGATTTTACGATCCCCCTACCACATTCCCCCAAAAAAAACTACCTTCTCTCTCTCTCTCTCTCTTCCTCTAAACGTCTCCCTAACTATTAAACATATACCACATGGTACCTAGCATTAGACCCTCTACCTACATACGACCGATCGTCCATACCGTCGCAGCAACCCCGCTGCCGCCGGCAGCACCACCGGCACGAGCGCGCACGTGTACAATAAAATATTTGCGTAGGATTCTACCGCGCGCCCGCGCGCGCTTGCCATCGTGTTTGCCCTCTATCGCGTTAATATCGCAAAGGCGCGATTCGAACGAGCGATATCTCGTACGGGGTACGTCGTCCAGGGCAAACAGACGAGAGCGTGTGTGTTTGCCGGCAAATTGGTTATATCCTAATCCAAACGCGGATTTTGCATAAAATCGACAAGGATAGAGAGAGTGGGAGGAGGTGGATATGTAGAGGCGGATTGAGTGGAACGATGGTGATGTCTTTTTTGGGGGGAGATGTGGTTAGGGGATGGTTTGATGGTGGTGGGGGTAGTGGTGATTGTCGTGTTTTAATTAGTGCGGTGACTTTGTGCTGTTTAAAATATAGGGGGAAAATTTTTGTAGTGATGGTACTTTTGTGTATAGTGTATTGTGGAAGAAACTTTCATTTTTATGAAAATTGTAATGAAAATTGCTGGTTTTATAGTAAACTGTACGAATTTTCGAATGAAAAAATGTCAGCAAGAAAAGCACCAGAAATACAAAATCTAGATTTTTATGAAAGTACAAGGAATGAATGTTGAAACTAAGAGTTTCAATTTAAGATATGTTAGGTTACAAAATATTAATTTCATTTAAACTTTGCTCTCATTTATAGTAGATCTTTTGATGACGTTTGGAATCAATTAGCCTTCCATTTAATCACCTGTTTACCCGCAATTTTTGTCTAAAAATCGAGACATGTATTCAATTTGCAGTTGAAATATTTTCTGGAAATGTCTGAAAATCTAGGACCCCATTTTCCTCATGTAAATGTGAAAGTTATGAAAATGATTACAATTACGTCTATACGTCGAAGTAGTATAACCCAAATTTAGACAAACGTTGATTTTCAATCAACATTATTGTAATTTTTTAATCTACTTGTCTACTTGATCTCTTCGTATTTCATTTTCTAAGTGAAACTGTAATTTTTACAAATAGAAGTAAAAACAAAATAATTAAATTTTCACCCCATAGAATCCACGCTCTAAAGCTTGTCCGTGACTAAATTAATATTTTTATATTAGAAAAATTGAAAAATTTTTCGTCTAGTTAAGTATATCAACGAACTTTTGCTAAAATTAACAAAAATTTCAACTGTAGTCGAAAACTTTTCAACTTACAAAAATCTTACAAATATCTCTCTTCTATTTATCAAAATTATATGCATTCGTCACCGAAACAAACCTTCTCTATCTCTACTACCCCTTATACCTCAAATCTCACTCTCTCCGTAATCTCAGCTCGCGTTATCTCATATGTATTGAGCGTCGCGTGCACGCGCGTGAAAATCACGGACGAGTGAGAGAGACGGATCGGGACGCTCTCTCTCTCTCTCTGAAATTTTACGGCCTCGTCGCGCGGAAAGTCCATGAATACGAAAGAGCGGCGGCGTCGGGCTATTTTCCCGTCGAGAGAGAGAGAGAGAGAGAGAGACGTGCACGGCGGCAAATTGCTCGCGAGTGAGAGCGGGAGAGAGGGACTTAACTGTACGCACGTGTGTATGGGTGGCAAAAGTGGAAGTATGAGGGCTTGATGAGGTTCGAGAAGGTTCGTATTGAATGGAAGGGACGGTGGTTTAAAGTTTAGTTGAAAAACGAAGGATTTTTATTAATTTAAGATTATTCGTCTGTAGCTGGAGTCTTCTATAATATTTTAGTTGTTTCGGTTTTTACGTGTCTATAATCGCATTATATTAAAATAGTTACTGACGTTTACTGCTAGTATTTATAAAGTTACATCTATACTCATATTTTATAATTTTGTTCGCGAAAACCAAGCTAATCTCCACCTGCAAAGTAATAAATAACTGATTTACACTATTTACAACTTGCAACCATTAAAAACAACATTCATCAACTATAATACAAAAACAACCATTCATTCCTCACCATTGCATTAAACAAAAATACCAAGCCTCCGTATCAGCAGCAGCCAACGAGTCAACACATCAAGCATCCGAATAAAAAAAAGGAAAACTTATCTCTGTCCCTTTGAATTTCGCGCCTCTGATGAATCAACGCTCGCGCTTGTCCGTTCGTACGCTCGCTCGCGCTCGTGCGAACTTCCTTAAGCGTTGATTAATCTCCCGGACTTTTTGGAGCTGTGCCATCTCATGTATCGCTCCTCTGTGTCGCGCCTGCGTACTCTTACCTTAATTGTTCGCGACTCTCGGCGGCTCTTGGGGGATGAGTAAAAGAGGAGAGAGAGAGACACGGTTGGCATTTCTTTTTTCGACTCGACGACGTTGTGCAGATGCCCAAGCTAGGAAAGGAGGTGGCTGGGATTTTTATACGGGTAATTTTCGGATGGTGCGCATAGGAGCTCAGGGCTCTGCTCGTTAATAAGTTCCTGGTGAGTTAACGGTGGAAGGTATAGGAGGTATTGTTATTGTACACGTGAAAATTAGAAAGAACCTTGTAGAGTATTTTTTTTTCTTTAATAATCTAGACTCTTCTCGCACTCCTCGCTTCTTTTTTTCTCCAAATATATAAATAACCATTGCGTTTCCTCCTCTTTCTCCCTCTCTCGTTCCTTCTACATCCTGAAAGCCCAAACTGAATCTTCAAGCAAGACACGTACGAAGGATACCACGGGACTCGACCCTTTATTAAGTAAATTCATACGGGCGTAATGCGATTTCGCTTGCGAGCCAAGCTCTGCTAAGAGAGAGAGAGGCTCTTAATTGACGACGTAGTGGTGGTGGGAGAGGAAAGGCCGGATGTATCGAGGCCCGATGTGATTTCTTCGTCGAGTGAGATTGGATTATGTGTCGGCGATAGGTTTCGGAGCTGACGTAACGCTGAGTGGAACGTATATATATATATTTTGTCACTGTTGGTAGGTAAAGAAATCAGTGATAAAGTTAATTATTCTTCTCTTATACCTATATATTTTTTGCTTTTGAACCGTTATATACATTAAAAAAAACCTATAAATCTTGCAAAGAAACGAACCTCCCATCAATACTCACCAACATCTCCATCGTCTCTCATGTCCCTTTCTCTTTCTCTCTCTCTTTCTCTCCACTTTCGCCGTTCGCTTGCAACCCCAACTCGATTTTTTTCCTCTCCGAGTTCTCCCTCTCTCTCTCTCTCCACACAGTTCCACGCGCGTTCGCGAAAACAATCCTCATTGTTTCGCGATGGCCAAGTGCCGGGCCGCGCGCATTGTTCTACCGTCCGATCCTTTCGCTGAATAATCGGAGAAAGGACCTTCTCTCTCTCTCTCTCTTTTTTTCTCTGTTTTTCGCGCGCACGTACAGGCGAGTTTTTCGAGGCGTGGACGCGAGTTGATTAAAGCTCCTATATGTGTGTATATATACATTTGTGTATGTGTGTGTGTGTTTTGTTTGCCGTGAGAGGTGAATGGCTTTGTGATGATTGTTGATTGTAACTTTGTTGCTAGTGTAGGCACGCTCGCAGGGGAAGAGCTGAGCAAGCGCCAGAGGTGAACTTTATATTTTTCCCTGTTCTTTTAGAACCCTTATTAAATACGTATATGCATATACATATTTATATTTTCACACCAAAATTTTTTTTCATAAGATACAAGCAAAGCATAAGATTAAAAAAATAAAAAGTCTAATTAAAAATATAAACCCTTCTTCTATATACATATTACGTGCACTCACATATCAGTCTCCAAAAGCTTTCTCGATTCAACCGTCCGCGCGGAAAGAGAAAGAGAGAGAGCCGACACTTGAAACAAACAAACAATCTCGAACGGAGAGAATCCGACTCGGGAAATCCATTCCGCGTGAAAAATTCGAAAGTCCTCTCTTCGTCGTACTAGCAGAGAAGGGAGAGGAGCGAGAGAGAGAGAGAGAGAGACAAGTCACACAGCCGCTGCTACCGCCGAGGGACCCCGAAACCTGATTTAGGACTGCGGTCCAGCCGCTTCCTCCACACATCTCCCAAGGGACTGTCCAACCAACGTGCGCATGGCAGTCTCTTTCTTCTATCCTCCTCTATACGTACCTCTGCGATAGCACACTTTCGCGCTTGTTTCGCGCTCTCGCTCTTTGCATTTACGGACAGTAGCTGGTTAAGAGAGAGAGAAAGAGAGAGAGAATACCCTGGTGGCTCGTGGCTTCGCGAGAGCATTAGCAAGAAGCGGTAGGAAGAATATTGGAAAAAAGGGGTATAGGATTGAGAATGATGGATTGGAGGTTGGAAAGAAGTAGTGGTTAGGGTGGGATGGCTTTTTTTTGCAGATTGTTTGAGATTAGGCTTGAGAAGTAGTTGTGAGCTGAATTTGGTCAGACGAATAATTTTCAGAACAAACGCATTACAATTATGTCACCCCGTTTGTTTCAACATCGCTAAATGTATCCTTCATGCGTAATAACCAGCGTTATTAAAATAACTCGCGTATACGATTCACATTAATTATATGTATACGCCACCTGCAACAGCCTTACTACCAAACCACAAAATATTCACATCCTATCAGACTACTTCCACAAATCCCACAGCTGTATATATATATATACACGCATCTCGAAACTTTTCCTACCATCTCGTGTGTACTACTATATACATACACACACTCTTACACATCATGCCGCCTCGTGTTCCATCTCCTTTCTACCCCGTACCAGCGACTAATAAACCAAGACGAAAATAATTCAGCTTCAGGGTTCCCCCCTCGTCGTCTCCCAGCTCCAATTAAACGGTAATCGAAAACTTCTCTCTGTCTCTCTTTCGCATGACTTTCGTTACAACTCCCAGTGCGAATTAAAACTAGTTGTCTCTTTTCCCGTGCATCGACGTTGCGTTCTAAGAACACTTTCTAGTATACGAAAACAAATGCTACTACTACTACTACTACTGCTTGTAAATATTGCTATAAACAATCAAGAACCAAACAACAAGATGTAGTTCCTAAAATTAATCTGAATGCTTTGTGTATATACGAAGCGCATTGACGTGGGATACAACGCGGGCGGGAAAAAAAGCTCTTATCGAGCGCGAGTGCACTGAGCTCTTTCACCGGGCGTAGAGTCCGCCCGCGGGCGTGTACGCGATCCTCTTGAGAGCGCGCAACTATATACGGAGGGTAAATGTTTTTTTGTCGTACTGCAAGACAGAGAGAGAGAGAGAGAGGTTCAAGGCGTGAAAATATAGTTACAACAGTAACATTTCTTTTTCCTTTACTATTTATAATTTCATGTTTCTAGACGCTGAATTAATAGTTTTTGGTTATATAGCGATATCTTCTCGATCCAAAACATTCCCACCCGTAAAAACAACTATATATACATACATACAACGTGCGCGAGAACGAAAAAAAAGAGGAAACCCTCACCGCGATCCGTTTATGCACACTCGTTACACCCGCGGCATTTTCCTCCCCTTTCCCTTCTCTCTCTCTCGGCACAGAAATTTTCCGCGCTGCGACACGCCGCCGCATTCCTATTTGATTACCGCCTTTGACGCGCTCAAAGAAGACGCGAGAGAGAGAGTGAGAGAGAGATAGCGACTTTTTCTATTGACTCTCTCGGCTCAGGTCGGAGTTAATCTGCGCAGTAGTACGCGAGCGGCGGCGGGGTTTCGTTGCGCGTATTTACTGTGGCGCGCGCGCACGCGGTCGAGGTTAATGAAAAACTGTTTGTACTCGCGAGTCTATACTGATGGTCATTGATTCGCGTGTACTGTGCGTATAATGTCATGCGGATAGGTTGGTTACGATGAACGGATCTGTGTGTATGTAGAGGTAATTAATATTAGCATTTTTAATTAAAATTGTAGGTATTTTTTTTTTGAAGTATCGTAGTATTTTACCTTTCCAAGTTTTCACGTAACTTGCAACGGATAAGTGTATACGGTTACTTTAATCTGTATATAAAAGCGAAACAAGATTGTAATAGTCTTGTAATCTAAGTGGATTTAAAACTGTATTGATTTTCTTTATCTGAAAAAGAAAAAGGGATGACAACCACGTTGTTTGTACGTTACAACAGTATACATATATCATTTTCGAACATACACAAACACGATTATCCCTGCGTTCTTAACTTAATCACTCGCACGCGTTATAGGCGAAGACAACAACAACAAAAAGCAACAACGCACTCTATCTGGAAAATATCGCACCGGGGCGCGAAATTTACCGTCGCTTCGGGCGAGGGATTAGAAGCCCTAGACGCTCGCACTCGCTTGCTCTTCTTTCGCCGGGGGGTCTTTGCGACTAAGGCAGGGGGATGCTTTTGAATAGGCCCCGAGGCCGTTGCCAAAGTCCGTGCGCTAAGTTCAAGTGTCGTTGTGGATTCTTGTTCAGTTCGGGTCCATACGATGGATGCTGTTGTGAGTGGTGTGAGATGTCGAACGATTGTTTAATTAAAAGCGAAAAAAGTTAAATTATACTCATCCTCGTTTTGTTACACGAAATGGATTTCCTCGTTATTAAATACCGTGTCCCAAAAAACTCGCACTGTTTGTACGTTTACATACACGGATAGAACCGAAGAAACGCCAAGCGACTGCTGCAATAATCCAATAATCGAATAAAACCGAGCGCCGGAGTATATTAATTAGCCGCATTAGCGCGCGACCGCTTATCGTGGTATATACATTTCCAGTACAGTTGCACTATATACCATCGACACTCTTTCACCTATTTACTCTATTTCTCTTACCGCTCGATTCACAACGGTTCCACAGAACCAATAAAACAACAACAACAACAACAACAACTCACTCTCAGCTTAGCTTACAGTGTATCTCTCATAAAACTAACAATTTTCTCGAAAATTTTTCGCGCAACCACGCTCGGTATTTTTACACTTCTCCCCTAAAACTTTTTATACCTACACGATCCTCCCTCCCTCCGGAACTTTCGTTTGTTTCGTTCCGATGTTTATACACACCACGCGCGCGTGCAAAATTTCCCCCCCTACGTTCCACCACCACCGGCTAATCCAGAAAAATAATTTGCACGTAGTTATCGCAGTTCGCGAAACTTTCCACGCGCGCGCGCGCGCGGGGAGCTGCTAAAAGCGCGGAATATTCTAATTAACGGGGAACTTGGCTCACTCGCGCACGTTATCTGTGCGCCTCGCGCGGGCGCGTGCGGAGGAAAAGTTGCGCTCAAGCGCGTTGAAATATATAGCGACGAGACCTCGGTCAGCATGCCGACTACGGCTGACTATAGTGTTGATTATTACCACTGTAACCTCTTGTATGTATGCGTGATGTCTATTGTTACCGTATTAGCTCATCTTTCTAGGTTTTTGGCTCGATTTTCTGAATATACACTTCTTCATCCCCGAGCGCGAATAACCGCACAGAGTGTAGAAAAAAGTTTGGCTACTATCTTCCCCCTCCTCCCTCTCTGACCTGTGACATACTCGTATTTTTAGTCTCGCGGTGTGGCGGCCGTTCGCTGTTCTTGCGGTTAATTGGAATCTGATACAGTTCGGCCGGTCGATCATAGGTTTTTTCGAACCGCGGTGAATAAAAGATTTGGCAGCTGTGCGCTTGAATGAGTGCTAAAACTCTATGGGTGTATGGGATAAAAGAAATAATCGCGTTACTCTGTCATTTTTTTTTTATATGTGTGAATGTTTTAAAAGGGAGTATTTAAGAAAAGATAATTTAATGTAGGTACGATGAAATGAAAAATATATATGATTATGCTTACTTTTATAATGCTATTGGATAATAATGATATTAATGGAAATAACAATAATTGGAAAAATCCTTATTATGTACGTATGCATTATACAAACATTGAACAAGCATATCGACTCGTTGAATAATTAATAATTTATTAGTAATACATTTGATTTGCACGATAATTATTATGGATAATATTGATTCTTGGTATAGTGTACGAACAAAAGATTTATTCAGAGGTACTCGCGTTCGATGACATTTTGGAAACGTTATAAACATCGTAATAGACACATTTATTGTACACAGAACAAATCCATCAACATAAATGATTACAAATCATTCTATTGGCTCTTATAGAAAAAAAAAATAACAAAAAATAACAACAAAGTAGTAATTTTCACTACATCGTGCTATTCTTCCGTACGAGCTATATTCGCAGCACTACAGCGTCCCTAACGGAATAATCCCGAATCATGCTAACTCAATAACCCCCTAGCGAACCTACATCTCACCCTCTCTGAAAGACCGCCACAACCGTCTCCTCCTTCTCCTCTTTCTCCTCCTCCCTCGCCACGTGAAGAAAAGAACCAAGCGAGAGAGAGAGAGAGAGAAAGGGGTGGGGAGCCGAGGGGGGTGGGAAACTTAAGACCTTAAAAGCCGGAAGCGCGCGACGCGGCTGGGAGCAAATGAAATCCGGCGACGTGATCGGCGGCAGATGAGCGCGCCGGACAATGCAACCGGAGAAAAGGGGAGAGAATGGAGGCGGAATCGTGACTTAGGAGACGATGCGCTGGCTCGCTGTGTATGTCTACGTACGTGTAGAGAGTAGAAGAGAGAGAGAGAAAGGGAAGGGGGAGAGAAAAGGGAGGAAATTGTTTATTGGCGCTCATCGGCGATTGCCATAGGTGTAGAAGGGGGTGAAATTAGGTTGGCTGTCTGGACGGGAAAAATTGAAGTTTTACAATACGGTAGGGGGATTTTTCAGGGGAAACTTCGGAAGACAAGAGAGTACATTGTTAGGGGTGAAGTCGAAGTAAAATGTATAAGATCCGAGGATTTCTTTATTTCTCACTCACGTGGGAAAATGACTATACAGTGATAAATATTATTTTGATAATATTCCGAATGCAATTAATTAAAAAATTTTTCATCCCCTAAATCCTACCGAACACTTTCCCAGGTACACGTTACTTTTCCCCGCAGCACCTTATCCCGCGGGGGTGGGGGAAAAAAAAGAAAAGGCAGAAGTATCGAGAGAAAGGCTCTCAAGCTCCTACGAAACAAAAGCCAGCCGTTCCTGGCCCTGTAATATAATACGGGCCAGCGCTCGCGCGCGCGCGCGCGCCCCGGCGAAGAAATCGAGAAAGAGATATGGACTACTCCTTCCCGAGCTCGCGCACGCGCCTCGAAACAATGGGGGGCGAATAAAATAAAGCCGCGAGGAAGAGAGAGAGAGAGAGAGAAAGCAGGAAATAAAGGAAGAACGAGAGTATGAGAAAGAGAGAGCTGTTACTCGAGACAATGAGGAGAGAGAGAGAGAAAGAGAGGGCGGTTGTTGTTAATTTTTCGACGGAGAGCAGTGGAGGTGTCGCCCGGAACTTGACGAGTGGACAAGAGGAGGGTTTCGACAGCTGGGGCGGATTGAGAGTGAACCGCGCGTGACGATGGTGTTGAAGAGGGTGGTTGACGTTGTAATTAAAACGAAAGATGACTCGGGTACCGAAATACTTTATTCATATTCACTACATCTCAAATATTTTATTTGCACTGCTATTCCAAAAAGGTATAATCATCGTATTTATACCTAAACTTAAGTTTTTTACGTTGTTAATTATCTCACCCTTTCTTTATCTACCGCAAAATCTACAATCTTAAAACTTCCCCAAAATTACCAAAAAAAACCTACCCTTCAGCTATCCTCTTACTCCCCTACTGCAGTAGCATCGTGCCCTTTGCACCCACCACGATCCGCAGTAGTGGTACGACTTCACCCTCTCGCTACTGCACCGACGTCCCCTGAGGAATCACTTAGCCCTTTTGTGGATGCGCTCATTGTTCCTAAGCGGACTGGGGACGAAACTAGTTCAGTAGGATTTTTTTTCTTCCTTCTCACCGCTACTGTCCCTGTTCCGGATGTGTCGTGGTTGCGTTACATAGTCTGTTTGATGATGCGTGGTATGTCGTAGTGTAGTTGTTCGAGAGGTAGATAAGAAGGAGGTATTAAGAAAATTTGTAAAACAGATATTTTTGCGCAACCCCAACAATTCCACTAAAAGAGCAACTCAGTTCATCCGCTGATCACACACATACACACCTTCTATTCTATCCTCTCACCCCTTGCAGCTGATCCGCAACCACCGCATTGTTTCGCGACTCTCCGATACCTCCTCACCCCCTTCGCGATCTTCGGCGCTCACTTATATATCCCCATTGTGCGTCGTCCTACCGAAATGAATGGCCCGCGCCAGCAGCGTCGGCCTTGTTTATCAACTCCGGAATAATTTCGAGCGCGAGTTCCGCTCATTCGTTTCTAGATTATGACGTCGGGGCGAGCAATAAAGAGAAGGAGATGGGAGAGGAGGGGGGTGGGGGTGGGAGGAACAATGGGCCTTCGTTAGGCCGCGTAAATAATTTAGGGCGAAATTTCGGACTTTGCCGAGTAGTTGCTATACCAGCGGCTCTGTTGTTGTTGTGAGTCGTGGAGGTTGGTATAGGAGGAGGTGCCGACGTTGGTTATACGACGACGAAGCGGAGATTTTACGCGCTTGGGGTTTACGGTCGGAGGTGCGCGGATGTATAAATATACTCAAGCGGAGCCGCTTTGATGGTCATGTGCGCGAGGTGTGGAAGGAGGTGGAATGATTTGATAGGGGTATGTGGGCGTAAGGGGGTGTGAGAGGAGACGGGGTCATGGTTATGGACGCGACGTTATCAATTTGGGAATGGAGTTGTTGAGTAACAATGTTGGGAAGTGATAGTAGACGATGCTGTTTGCATTTGCTTAGTAAATTTTAAATTCTATTTTGTTAAAAGTTACGTACATTTTTTAAAGGTATTCGCGTTAAAGTAATTTTTCCTTTCTATCTTTCGCGAAGAAGAATCTCTGAATGCAAAGTTGTTTGTCTGGTCTTCTTGTTACAATCAGTTTACACTGGTATTAACTTAAATTGAGCTTTGCTCACACATTTTATAACAAATCAAAATTAACACAATCATATAAACGGCTATTTCATTTCACAATGCTTAAAAGATCCAAGAGTAATTATATTGTAATAATTTGTAATATTATACTAATTAATAGAACATCGTTAATAAGCAGCTGAAATATTTTGAACAGTTTTAAAAACATACTAATGCTTAATCCACAAAAAGATAGAGAACTTAACAGGCACGCTTACAGGTCCACTCACTGAAAATTCATCCAAAATCTTACCCCCACGCCATCACCTTCTCAACTCTCCCCCATACACAGCTTCCTCCATTCTCACATCCGCGTCGTCCTCTCCTCTTGCTCTTCACAGTTCGACGGCGAAGCCGACCGAGCTTGACGCGTTTATTTATTGGCCGGTTTCCGTCTCCCTCACGGTCCTACCATACCACTACCACCACCACCATCTCCTCTTACTACACTACTACAAGCACCTCCAACATCGCCTCCCTAGCGTTCGCTTCTCCTTCGTTGGTAGAGACTACCGCCGGCTTAGATCAACGGCATTCATATTGAACGAGACGGTAGGTCTTGAATATTCATGGCGTCGCGCGGGACCGCCGCCGCGTGCGCGCACGTGTGTACAGAGGCCAAAGGGCTGCCGTCGTCGTCGTCGTCGTTGCTGCTCCTAGCTATGCTACACTACGGCGAGGCCTAAGGATATAGAGGTAGGTGGGAGATCAAATGAAGAGTTTCCGCGAAGATTGGGTAGTTAGGGTTGAAGAATTGAGGGTTGTTTTAATGTAAGGTGCGAGAGGAGACCGAAGCTCGCGCGCGCGCACGCCCGCCTACGCTCGTTAATGAATGCTACATGAGCCTTTGCCGGGAGTTAGTGGTTTACGTTGAGAATCAAGTATTCTACTGCTCGGTGAAACTGGAACTCGATTTCGTTACGCTATACACTGATATCGCACGTGTATATATGAAACAGTTTATTATTTTTTTTTCTTTCACGATTTATCGGTAACTTAATATTGTTAGAAATGTAAAATTGAGGAATTTTTTCTCAATACCTTTGGTCATACACTACTGATTCTTCATCATTCTCAACTTTTCACTACAACCAACCACACAGTACACACAGCACACCTCCACCACGCGTGCGACCTAACCCAATATCCCTGGCCGTCCACTCGCGAGTCAACCTCACCCTTAACCATCCAAGACCCCCAGTGTGCGACCACCTCATACAACCACCCACACACACACACACATACACATACACGCATCCGGCCCCGAAATTATCTATTGATTTTGAATGGGCGCTGGACCGGATTAGGGCTGCGGTAGTGCGGCGGTAGCGAGGGGGGTGGCAGCGAACACGTGTAATCAGCCGCCGATCAGGGGGAGGGGGGACGACGAGGGTGGAGGAGGAGGAGGGAACCGGCCGCATATTATTTTGCGGCCGGCCGGCGACGTGCCCGTTATTGCGCGAGCGAGCGTACGTGGGCGGAGTCCGCGAAATTTCGATTTCTAATTGAAGCCTGTAGTGTATTGCTGGATTGGTGGGTAGTGAGGAAAGGAGTGACGAGATGTGCTGTATAAGAGTGAAAGTTATTTGCGAAGGAGGAATGTATGTTAAGTGTGTAAAGGTATTATGGTTTGTAAAGTAATGAGAGAGTTGGTGTAGGTGTAAAATTTAGGTATGGGTTGAGGCAATAAAATGTGAATGTCTGACTGAATTTGGTGCAGGACTACTTTTTCTATGATGTTCGTATAACTTCATTTCATATGGTTAAACGTGTCTTTATATTCGATTCATTCAAGTATCTAGTATAAAAAATATACTTCTATATCATTGGCTTCACTTCATTCCTCTAAATTATTCATTATTCTTGTTATTTGCTAATATTGAACAATGTATTCTGTTTTCTTCAACATCCAACCATAATCTTTAATGACTACTTACCCTCATCATACAACATATGAAAAAAAACCTTCCAACCATTATACTTTTAAAAATCGTTTAAAAATCCGTTACTCTTCCAAGTGCCATGCACACCTGTCTCTCACCGCTGGTGGATCTACAAACAATCGTAGGCACAACCTATAAGAAGCAGCGGCAGCAGCAGCAGCAGCAACGAACGAACGAACCAACCCACTTCCCCGAGCCCGATAACCCAAACACGCGCGGGCGCGTCGGATGCAATTATTCACCTTCCTCCACCTTCTCCTTACTCCCTCTCCTCATCCTCTAGCTCGACCTACTCCTTGGAAAGTCAGTCCTTCTCTCTCTCTCTCTCGGCCGCGAGACGGCTTGCATATTGAATTTCTTATGCCACGTCCTCTGCGCGAGCGCGCCTCCTTCGCCTCGTTATTCCTCGGATAGCTATCCCCCCGAGCTTTTATTTTTTATCCTCTACGTAGAGTAAGAGAGAGAGAGAAGAGGGGAGAGCTCTAATTTCCTCGTATCTCGACGTCGTCCTCGGCTCTGCATTTTTCTTCTCGCCCGCGAGAGAGAGAGAGAGAGAAGCGCTTGTTCGTGCTGCTGCTGATGCTGTTCTTTTCTCGTCCGAGCTATACGAGAGAAGCTATATCGTTTCTTCTTTTTCTTTATTCTTGCTTCGTGATCGAGGAATTCTGGCGGGAAGAGAGAGAGAGAGGAGAGAGAAGAAAACGAGGCTTTTTCTTCATAAGTAGTGTGCGAGCGAGGAAGGAGGTCGGCCAAGTTTTTCTCTAGTCGGAGTACTGCGAGGCGGATAGTAGTTTTTCTTCGTGACAAAAGGTCTCGATAATAGTAATGATAATAAAAATATATATATATGCGTCGTATATCATTCACTAATAACCGTTCTATACGCATATTCTAACCAAAAACCTCACCTTCAAATCTTCAACTTGTCACATGGACCCTGATTTTCCAGCACACTCGCCGATCATATCGTCGCTTTAACTCTCAACCCACACACACATACACGCTTCCACTATCTTTATATAAAGTTACGTAAAAGTCGATACTCCTCGCGCGCTTCTTATATACATACAATATCTTCGCCAGATTCGTACAGTCGCCGTAACAGGGGAGAAGTCGCGTGTACAAAGTCGTCTCCCTCTCTCTCTCTCTCGATGAGCCACAACTCGGCCCCGAAATCTCGCTTAAGCGTTTGACACTGATAGATGTGTACGCTCCGGGCATGCTAAAGTTTTTCCGTGCACGCTTGGCGAAATATGCATTTTGCATGGGAATATTTCGTAGGAGAAGAGGGAGAGAGAGAAAAAGTTACGCCATTAACTCGTAGCACTGCGGTATGTCGAAAGATTGCGAACGATCTGTATATAGTTGTAGTTATTGCTTTACGTAAGCGAGTGGTGCAAGGTCGCGTGGTCGCGTTGAGATTTTAGTTTTCGTATAGGTTGGAACAGTGTCAGATTGATTCGTTAATGTGAGCTTTCAGAGTTATTTTGGAGGATAATGGTGTGTAGCTGTAGTTTCGATTAGAGCGAGATTTTCCGTACTAAAATTCTACCTAAAGAGGAGGAGCGTGTGTAAAGCTGAACACGCGGGATGTAGGTTACGTATTTTTCAAAGCACCGTATCGATTTTTTGGCTCTTTTTACGGTTATTTTAGCCTTTTTTTTTGCTCTCCCTCTTTCTCTCGAAAAATAGGTATGTTCGTTATATACTCTTTTCATAACCCACAAAACACAACTTTTATCTTACCGTCGTTTAGAGAAAAAAAGGAAGTTCCTGGTAATGAATAATTTTTTTTTATCAAAAACTTCTTATAAACTGCAATAATGAATATACAACAAGACCAACTAATCGTTCTCCTTAACCATAAAATCAAAATAAACCATCACGATGACCTCTGATACTCCACAAACCTTCACAGTTGCATCAGTAGTCCAGTAGTAGTAGTAGATAGAAGCCAACCGAACTGTCGCAACGAGATGCGCCAGGCGCTCACACGCATCTCCAGCCATCATCTCTCTGAAAAGCTCCTTTCACTCGCACAGAGAGGGAGAGAGAGACTGAAGCATTCATGCTCGTTCCTCTAATTCGGCCCTCTCCTCAGTTATCGGAGAGGATCGGACCGGATCATTTCGGTAAAAGCCAAGCCAGCCAGTCAGGGTCCCTCGAGTAGGTACACACGAGACAAAGGGGAGTGAGTGAGAGTGGGAGGGAGGATGGTCGAAGGAGCGGAATGAACTTAGCGCGCGGCTGGTAGGGGTTATAGTGTAGTGCGCTGTGGTAGTAGTAGTAGTAGCCATCGCCTTTGACAAGCACACCGGAAGATGGGTGGCGAGGGTTGAGATTGTTGACGGGCTTGGTGAGGGGCTGATTTTTCGTGGCGCGTTGACGTGCAGTCAAATCGTGTATGTGTATATGTATGTGTGGTTACGAAAAGGTGGTTATAGGTTGGTAGCGTGAATGAGGTTGTATTAATAATTTAACCTGCTGATAATATACTCAAGTACAACGTTTCCGGATTTTGTAAGAACGCTATCTTCACATATATATAGCCCACAACTTCAGCCACAGCTTCAACCCTTATCTCACCCTACTCCACATTCATTCTTCCCAACCCATCGCACCCTATATACCCATATCGGTATCCGCCTCCGAAAAATAGCCCTTCTCTCTCTCTCTCTCTATTCTTCCACCCTCCGAAAAGGACCAGTGAAACTTCTCGCTCTTTGCCCTTGAAACTCTCTCACTTCTACACAAAGGGTACTGAAGTTCAGCTGTGTATATACTTATGCAGCATTGTGCGCTTCTACCGCGATCGAACTTCTCTCTCTCTCCCTCTCTCTCCTAATCAGGCCGATGGCTTTTGATCTTAAGGAGGTACAGCTACGTATATACGATCCCTACGTGTACGTATATATGTATATGGACGGGAATGCGAAGATAAAGGATGATCGCTATATATACTCATCATATACGAGAACACGTCGTACGAATTCAAATGCACTTGTGTCTGTGTGGATGTGCGACTGAGTACGAAGAGAAAGAGAGAGAGAGAGGATCGCGCGAGCGTACACGTGCAAACACACGTGACGACTACGTACCCGATGTGTGTATATATATATACCGCGTACCCGCGACGATGATATTCCCAGCGTCTATAGGTATCGAAGTAGAAACGTCGTCGTGTGTCTGTAGTATATGTGCTAGGATTCTCTCTCTCTCTCTCGCACGCGTGCAAAATGTCGTCGCCGTGCAAATACAATGTATATATATATATGTGTATATACACACACATACAACGAGATATGCCCTAGAAAATTCGACTGTTTGTTCGAAGCGCTTAGAGAGATATCGGTCGAGAAAAAGCATATAGCGTACCGCGTCTTTCTCCTCGTTCTGTCTCCTATCTATAGTTGGAGAAGATAGAGAGAACGTGTATTTTACAAAGAGAGAGAGAGAACGAGGCAAGATTCTTGAAATAACGCAAAGATTAATGCGTGCGTGCGGACATGTATGAATGGAAATGAGGGGTAGGCGTACCCCCTCTAGTGTGTATGTATGTGTATATGTGCGTGTGCGGATACATTGTACTCGGCTTCTAGGTCGAAATGTAAATATATATCAGCGAGAGAGAGAGAGAGAGAGGGGCCTGTGTACACACATACACTCACGTGCACGTACGTATATACCTATGTGTGTGCACATGCGCGTGTAAACATACGAGCACACGCGCGCGTATGTGTGTTCTCTGCAGGTACGGATAAATATGGGTATCGCTCCCTCTCTCTCTCTCTCTTTTGCCAACAGTCGCGCGTTGTTATTGTTACTATTACTGCTGCGAGGTATCTCTTTTCGATAAGTCGTCAACCAATACATACATACATATACCTAGCTACATACACGTTACATTTTTCTATATATACATTCTACATGTATACTCACTTCTCTCTCTCTCCCTCTCTCTTTCGCAAACTAACCGTATCAGCGTCGAGGGAGGGTCGACAAGTGGTCCGTTCCTCTTTCTCTCTCTCTCTCTCTCTTCCTCCTTTGCACGCAAGACAGATGGAGAGCGGCGGGCGCCGCCGGCGTCGGCCTACGAAAGCGCGCCCGCGCGCGCGCAAGCAGCAGCAGCAGCAGGGAGGAGTAGGCAGGCGAGCAAGCGAGCGGCCTGTGTATTGATCAAGACGAGAGAGAGAGAGAGAAAGCTACCAGCAGCGCCGTTTCCTACTCTCGAGAGTAGAGTGAGAGAGAGAGAGAGGCGAATTGTACCTTTGGGTCTGGTTTTCGAGTCAAAACGGTGGGAATTTCGAAGGCTTGTCGTCGTATAATGGTCCTATATTTATACAGAACGTGGGTATCGATCTGTCGCAGGCGTTAATAATTGAACGCTCGATGCGCGTGTGTATATTCTTAGAGAGAAAGATTACGTACCAGATCTACTATTTTTTTTTCTTACCTTTGCGAATTAACGTCAACTACAATGAGGTACTTTTTTTTTCTTTGTTCCTAAGCGTGTGGCTTTTACAAGGAGGACCATATCTCACGTGTGCGTGGGTGAGGGGGAGAGAGAGAGAGAGGAGAGGAGAATTGTTTCGACGCGAAAATCAAGAACAGCACAGTAGTACAGTATACCGGGCCGCGTTATTTATAGCCCGCACCGTACGAGCGAGTTCTGTATATATATATATATAGCGGACCGTTGGGCCGCGAGTAGTCGCCCCAGATGGTCGATAATGATGAAAGATTTCTGAATGAATTGGCCCCGTGTGTTTTTGTGCCCTGAGAGTGTATACCGGTATGTGTACGTATGTGTGTATATATATATGCGTGTGAGGGTAAGTATCGACTACGAGGCGGAGTCTATTTTCGGAGCCGAGTGGTTTCCGATCGGAGAGAGAGAGAGAGAACTGTAGTTTCTCGGGTTGTTGTCGCAGTGTGTGCTGAACGTTGTTGGCTGCGTGCGGGTGGCGTGTGTATTGAGGCAGGTGAGAATGATTGTGTTGCGCGTGATGGTGGACGCGCGGTGAGAGGAAAAAAATGGGTTTTGGGGGTGCATGGGTGTTATTTTTTTGGGTTGGCGAAAATTGATTTTAGAGGTGTTAGGGGGAAGTTTTTAATTTCAAAAGTTATCCTATTAATAACGTATCATTACACCTACAATTACCAGCTTAATTTCACGTACACGACAGTTTTGCACTACCACGATTTTACAGATCAGAAATAAAAGGAAAATCTCAGCGACGTAAAGACACACAAAACTCAACTCTCAACATCTCCACTCGCTGCCTCCATTAAAATCGAAGCTTTCGTCGAAGATTTCACCCCCTCTTCTCTCTTTTTCTTTCTCTCACGAAGAGAGAGAGAGAAACGCCAAGCTTCGTGCACGCGCGCGAAGGACTATTTCACGCTCGGCTGCGCGCCCCGTCGTATCTCATTTTTCCGCTCGTTTCTCCGGCCCGCCAAGAGAGAGAGAGAGAAAGCACACGTGTGTGTCGCCTGACGCCAGAAGATACCGGCCGACGTCTTCGCGTGAGAGTAGACGACGCGAGCGTCTTGGCTGCGTATACATGGTTGTGTGAAAGGTGACTGGGTGGAGAGGGGGAGAAAAAGGGTGATGGTTAATTGGCGATGCTTGTGGAGAGATTTTCAAGAGGGTTTTTTTTGGGTGTGCGAGTGTGGGAAGGTGAATGGTAAGGAGGTAAAGGATGATAGTTTACGTTTGTGTTATACGTGTATGGATTTCCTAGGAAAATTCAGACTATTTTGAAAGTTTCTTTGGACCGTTTACAAATTTAAATACATAATGAATTCTTCTGAGACCGCGTAAATGCGTGGATATTCACTGAGTAAATAATCCAGCCATTCAACTTTATCGTATCTTGTTCAACGACGTTTGAACTGATCCTGATTCTTCGTTACAAAAAACACACACACACCTACAGAGTGAAAAAAAGAGAACCAAAATATTTTGTTTTCTCGGTTCGAAAAAAAACACGTCGCTGCGCGCGTCGGGAACCGTCGAGGCATGCGTTTGCTGTGATACGCCGTATCAGACCGACGTGAAGAGACAGAGAGACCGGAGGGTTGAAAAAAAAAAAATAAAATAACGTAAAGTGAAATTCGAACGTTCGACACGTGCGCATGCGTTTCTTACGCAACTTGAATTTCGTCCCTTCCTTTTTTTTGGTCAACATTGATGGTAGTGCCTCAGTTTCGATCGCTGAAATATTTTTTCTTCCCTCTATTTTATATATATATGTACACACATGCACACACATTTTAGCTTTGTTCTTTTGTATACTTTTACATAGTGACGTGGGCATTTTTATATTCAGTTTCGTTACAACCACGCGTGTGTATATATACATATTGCCTAGAAAGCCTTTTTTTGTCGGGCCGCTCGATTGGTAAAAACAACGGTCGTGTAATGTTTGTTAGGGGATGGAAAAAGTGTTTGCTCTGTACACGCATGTATGTGGGAGTAGTAATGCATAAATAAAGCATTGCGTGAGCCGCGGCCACCTGGAATGTGATTTTTAGGGGTTGAATAAAAGTTAGTATAACGGTGCACGGGAAATATGAAATAGCATAGAATCTATATGCGTATTTTTTTACTATTGTATATATATGTATATAGAAAAAAAACAATAATAAAAGAAAAAGAAATGTATATAAAATCAATGAAACCACAGTTGGAATCTTTCAAATGTACCGAAAGATACCCGAATTAAAGCGACGCATATATATCCAAGAATATTTATTAGACATAGCACGCGGCCATATCCGACACATTTTTCCTTCCGCTCACTCGCTTGCAATCCCGCAAGGACCCGTATAATTTCCGCGACAGCTACCCAGGCATGTTTGCACATCGCGTGCTATATATATATAAATATACACGGTCTAAGTGACGCGTTTGTCCTGATTTATCGGTCCACCTATTTTTATTATTTTCACGCTACTCTCTCTCTCTCTCACTCGTTCTCTTTAATTTCGCGTATACTGCTTGCAATTAACTGCCGTGCGCCAGGGCGAAAGAAAGATTTAGTTGGGCAGTCGGGTGAAATTTTTTTCTCTCTGTCAAAAACGCGTAGATTTGTGTGTGGGAGGTTGGATAGAAAGGGGGTGGGGGAGGGAAACAGTTTTTCGTCTGGATTAATATCATTTTTAATCTTTTCGACGGTTGTTCGAAACGCAGAGGATACGCAGGGAAAATAGAGAGGTATATATGTATATATATATATATACGTTCAACGTTTGTTTGATCGCAGTGAAATATGGGTAGGCGCGGCAGTGAGAGAGAGAATGTGTATAGGGTGATGTATCGGCGCGTCGTATTGTCAGACTTGTAAATCTCACCGGGGATAAATATATATACATGTGTATATATTTTTCGCGTTGAGTAATGAAGGACGAGGATGGTGCGACTATAGGTTTCAATGAATTGGAAAATTTCTTGCATCCTGTAACTTAATATAACAACAAATGAATATAAGTATGTACAGTGTGTTATAGAAAACGGCACATTATTCACCTACACCGCACTGTACGCCTAAACCCTAGGCAACCTAGGAACAACGAAAAACAACTCCTGCTTGGTCTCTTTCTCTCTCTCTCTTTAGCAAAAAGCAAACCCCTACTCTCTCGAAAGTTTCGCGCGCGTGTCGCTAATGCCTCGGCTGCGAGCGAGCGCAAAAACACATCGGTGGGAAGGGGGTAGGTAGAAACGCGCGCATTACAAATGTCTTTATAACCATCATTTAATTCGAGAGCGAGGCAGAGAGAGAGAGAGAGAATTTCGCAAAGTTATCTCGTTTGCGCAAGGTGTTTTCCTAATTATACCCTCATCTCGGCGTGGTAGCAGTGAGAGAGAGAGAGAGAGAGCGGCGTTGACCTGAATCCCGAGAGCGCTGGACAATTACATGCTGTGAGGCTGCCTGGGGTAGTAGTGGTGGTAGACGAGTTGCAAGTACGGGAGAGAGTGTAATTCGTTATTGGGTAGGAGAGGGAGGGAAAAATTGAATTGGACGAGGCGGAGGGGGAAGAAGGTGAGTGTCTTGTAGAGAGGGATGTATTATCAGGTCGAATGGTAAAAGGACGATCCGTGTAAGAAGTAGGGAATAGTATTAATGTGATAGTATTAGTTTAAAAGTTGTGAAAATATGAAATTTGAAGAAAAAAATGGTGATGGGAAGTTAAGAGGAAGTAGTTAAAGACAAGGGTGAAACTTTCTAAAATAAGTAGAAAAATCAATATTTCATGCCACATTCAGTAGTAAAAGTGGAAAATAATGAAGTTTTAAATATATCCTTTCTTATACAGGGTTTGCTTTGTATGTAAACGCTGACATTTGTAAATATTCTTTATGTTTTAAAGAATTTGCCGTTCTCTATTGATATTTAATTGAGATCATTCGTTTTGGTCTTTCTTGGCCATACAGAAAGATATATATTCTTTATCCTAATCAATTTTTTTTTCGCTTCAGGTATATATAATTACAAAGAAACACATATAACTTACACCCTCGTTCGACAACTACCCGTACGCTGTACACTAAACCACAAAACCACGCTTCTTTCTCATTTAAAAAATGTTTTCACAAGTAAAACTACCTCCAAAACAAAAATTCACCTTTCCCTCTAAAAATAGCCTGACTACAACTACCCTTGCAATAAAAAATTAAATTCCAAAAACTACACGCACATCGATCGAACTCTCCACGACATTTACCGTTGTTCCTCTCCGATATCTTTACCTAGACAGCAATAACAACTCGGCTCCCTTTCACGCTCACTCAAAAAAAAAAAAAACTACGGAACTGTCCTCTCTCTCTCACTCCGATTGTCGCGCGTTGAGCGTACCAAGGCCCCGAGGCGAAATCGTTTTGCTTAAGGGCGCTCGTCGTCGTCGTCGTCGTCGTCGTCGTCGCGAGTACAGAACGCCACTCTTACGCTCTCGCATTGCCTTTAGAGCACACCTTTTTGCCCTTCTCTCTCTCTCTCTCTCTTCCTTTATCTCCCTTCTCTCTCTCTCTGCACGTGTGCTCACGCGCTCGCTCGCGTCTATATTTTTCCTCGCTTTTTGTGTTTCTCTTTCTTTCGTGTGTTTTCAACCATCTTCCTTTTTTCACGCGTCCCCCGCGCGCGCGCCCGCGCTCCTACAGTCCCTGAGCCCGTTTTTCGCGTCTGTCATCTTTTTTCCACGTGTATTTTTTTCGGTTTCTTTTAACCCTCTCTCTCTCTCTCTCTCTTCTCCCCTCTTCATTCCTAGCGTTGTGTGTTTCGGGCGCTGCTACTGCTGCATATATTCCTTTTTTTTTCTACCTCGCTCTCTTTCGTTTTTTTAGCTTTTCTTTTCAGTTTTTTGTTTTTCATTCCAACTGCGCGTGGTGGTGGTGGTGGTGGTTTTGCCTTTTTTATTAGGCTAGTTGTATTCGGAGCACGACGCGCGCGCGCGCGCGAGAAATGTTTTATTGATTTCTCGCAAGGTCGTATAGTGAAACACACTGTGCGATTACGAATCCACCCCCAATGATTCTCTCACTATATATACATGCGTGCGTATACCTCATTTCACGAAAAAGCAAGCTTTGGCCTCTTTGAAAAAAAAAGAAAGCGAAAATACACATAGGTCAGCTGGTTTTCGCGCCCAATCGAGGCCCTCCCCCTATATACGCGTTTATTTATTCGGACGCTTTTTCATATACAGACGTATACACATACACACACACGTGAGTCAAAAGGAACCGCAACGCGGCGTTTGCCGCCGTCACTTTGCTCAACTTCATCCCTGCCTCTACCTCTTCCTAGCCACCACCACGCAGCCGCAAACTTTCGTTATCCCTCTTTCTCTCTCTCTCTCTCTCTATACGCGCACACGTTCCTCTCACGCGGAGGGTGAGTTGTTTTTTCTCAGTGTCGGGTGGTGGTGGTCGGTCGGTAGCCGCGCGCAGTGGGTTTTTACTTTGTCCCGTGGAGAGAAACGCGTTATGGATGAATAGTTAAAGTGCATCGAGAGGCATTTGAAATGCTCGCCCGCTCGCGCGCGCGTATGTATGTGTAGTATATAGTATATATACAGTATGTGTATATGTGCTGTTTTTATTCTCCCGGACGCGGGGAAATTTAAAAAGTGAACGCGCGCGTCGAGCTACTGCTACTGCTACTGCTTCGTTTGATGTGTATGCGTGCCACACGTGTATGTATATATGTGTGGGAGAAGTGTACATGCGTGTGGCAGCAGCAGGCTTTCCTTTCTCCTTTTTTTTTTAACGAATGTTTTTGCCGGCGTTTTTGCGCGCGAAAAAATTTAATACGCCGGAGCGAGCCCGTATATAGTTTGTTATTTGGTTGTCTCTCCCTCTCCGCGTGTTGTTTTGTTTTTTCCTTTTTTTTCTCTCTCTCTCTCTCTACGCCGATATAAAGTTTCGTTAGTTGAAAGCGTAAAAGAAACATAAACAATCGTTACTTCAAAGGAATAGTTAATGTTTCGTTTTTTTTTATTCAGCTGCTCTCATCCCCCTTCTTTGATCGTTTTACGTGTTATTTTCGTACACGTGCAGTTACGCTCGCGCCTCACATAATAGAGAAATATATGTACATATGTGACTTGACATTTCACTGAATCTTGACCAATATTTAACACTTTATCATCTATTCAGATTGCTTACATCCATATACACCTCCAACAATCCGATTATTTTTCATCCTTAACCAAAAAAAAATACAAGCAACCCTCTGTCAAACGAAAAAAAACCTCTATACTCTCTCACCAAAAAACCTCTTTCTCCTGTCGGAATTAATTTGCGAGTCAAAGGGTTAATTCCCACCCCCTCCTCTAACTCACCCTCGACTTTTTTTTCGTCGCCGTCCGTCTGTTCCCTTCAAACGGCGTAGCATACCGCGTGGTTCGTTCTATATACACACACACCTAACCCCTAGACTTTCATTGCCCCTTTCCCGCGCGCGTCCGCTCGCTCTCTCTCTCTCTCTCGGCGGTCTTTATTTTAAAAAATCAATATCGTCCCTCCCCCCCTCACGCGCGCGTTCACCAAAGCGCCTCCCGACGTATATATATAACGAAGATGCATCCGAGTTCTCTCTCTCTTTTTTTTACTCCCTTCCTATATACTAGTGTTACAGATATTTTTTAGTTGTTGTATATGTGTGTATACCTGCACCGTGAGCGTACGTTTTGTTTGTTTCTTTTTTTGAGGGGAGGAGGAGGAGGAGTGAGGGGTTGTTGTTTTGTACGGGGCGCTGCTGCGGGCGCGCGGGAGAGTTTGTTTTATCGCGGCAGCTCGAATGGAAGAAATGCGAGAGTGAGAGGGGTAGAGAGGTAGGAGTGAGTGAGTGAGAGAGAGAGAGAGAGAGGAAGAGAGAAAAAGCGATTTTTTCTGTGCTGTGGGAAACGTGTGTTTTTCTGCTGAATTGTTGATTTATTCTTGGATATGTGGGTGGATGTCTGTGTATGTGTGTGGGTGGAGTTGCAGTATTGGCAGTGTAAAAATTGCTCGATTGAATGATGACGAGCGAGGAGCGTCGGATGGTAGACATTAGCGTATTCCCGATAGGAATGGATTATGTTTTCTAGTCGACGTGGGTCTTGTTTTATGCGAAATGGGTGAAAAAAAGTTCATATTTTTTTCAGGATTGTAAAGATTTTTTCGTTCCTGTTGATGTTCTAACTATACTTATACAAAAATAAATTTTCGCTGAGAATAGGCATGAATTGAAGAATGCAAAAAGAATAAAGTGGGTATAAGAGAATATAATAATAGCATCTTTATTAATAATAATAGCATCTTTATTCTTGGTCACTGCCATAGAAAATACAGAAATTTCTTCACAGAAATTTAAAATACAA